>AWOL01S0009738.1:134310-157972 GCA_000715115.1 Nicotiana otophora | reverse complement strand
ACCCATAGCGTCCCCATCCCCCCTCTTGCGACTACTCCGGCGACCCCCCTCTCCACGACACCGTCAGATTCAAACCGGAAACCTCCAGGTAAGTGTAACCCTACTTTTTTTTCTCTCTCTTTCCTTCCCCGTACCTACCTCATTCTCGGCAGCCTCCCCCCCTCTCTTTCTATCTATCTCTCTTCTCGCTTATCTCTCTCGCTCTTCGACAGCCTATATTTTCTTCCTTTGATCTTCTCTGGCTGACCTGCTAGATGTACCAGATCATTGAAGGCCCATATTTCCCCTCGTTTCTTCCTTCCCTTTTTTGTTTGGTACCCGCGGCCCCTCCCTTTTATTTTCCAGGTACCCACCAACGATATCGGAATGACAGATTATACTATTGGCGGTGACGGCGCGTGGATTGCCAGAAATCGACTCACGCTCTGCTGCAACATCACCTCGACACCTACTACCATCATCCATGTTTTTTTATCCTCTTGGAGTTGGTACCTCCAATCAATTTCTCTTCCTTCCTTCTACTAGTTAATTAAATTGCACTTGCTAAAGAATAATTCTTGAGTGTTTATCTTGTATTAGTACTTGCTTTCAATTAGTTATTGCTTGTTTCGTCATGCCTTCCTTCTAGTAATTAATTAAATTGTAATGACCCGACCAGTCGTTTTGAGCATTTGTAGTTCGCTCGATAGTTTGAGGGCATGAGTAGCTTTATATGATATATTATGACTTATGTGAATCGTCGGTTTTGGTTTTTAGGTTATTCAGAATCGATTTGGAAGAATGAATTTCATGATTTAAGCTTTAAGTTGGAAGAGTTGACCAAGTTTGACTTTCATGAATTTATTCCCGAAACAGAGTTTTGATGGTTCCGTTAGGTCCGGATGGTTATTTTGGACTTGGGCATATGCGCGAATTTGCATTTTGATATTTCTAGAAGGATTCGGCAATAATTGGCAAAAGTTGGAAAATTTGAAGAATTGGAATAGCTTCGTTATGTCATTTGGGACTTGTGTGCAAAATTTGAGTTCATTCCGGGTTAATTTGATATGTTTTGGCGTGAGTTCTGGAAGTTGAAAGTTCAAAGTTTATTAAAGTTTGATTTGAAGTGCGATTCATCATTTCGATGTTGTTATGTGTGATTTGAGGCCTCGAGTAAGCCCATGTTACTTGTTGTATATTCTGACGGGGTCCCGAGGGGCCCGGGTAAGTTTCGGGCGAGGTTCAGACCTTTTTTTAATTTGTGTTTGGCTGTTAGTAGCTGCTGGTATTGGTGTTCCACACCTGCGGTTGAAATTGCGCTGGTGCGATGGTCGCAGAAGTAACAAAGGAGTCACAGAAGCGAGGTGAGAGCTGTGTGAGGAGGATCGCAGAAGCGGAGATTTGGGCGCATATACGGATGCGCAGGTACGAAGGGATTGAGAGAAGGAGAGAGGTCTTGCACAGGTACGGACGGTGGCTCGCACCTGTGATGTCGTAGAAGCAGAATATGGTTCAGCAGGTGCGAGGGGTCTGTGCTTAGTGTATTTCCGCAGAAGCGGATGTCTTGTCGAAGAAGCGACACTGCAGAAGCTACTCTTTTATTGAAGATGCGTAAAGGTGTGGAAATAACAGTATTAAATCGAGGTTTTGGCTCTTTTATCATATTTTGAGATGAGGGACTCTGATTGAGGCTACTTTTGAAGTAATTTTCTGTGATGACCCAAAATGTCATCTTATGTTTTAAAACTCGAATCTGCGCTCTTAAGCTTTAAAATTTTCATTTTTATCCTCCTCAATTTGCGTGCGCAGTCCGGGCATGTTTATGGAAAGTTTTTATTTTGAAAACAAACAAAAATAAGAATTTTTACCTTAAAAGTTAATTTTAGTTGACTTCGATCAATATTTTTGGTAAACGGGTCCGAATCCATGTTTTGACAGTCCCGGTGGGTCCGTATCGAATTGTGGGACCTGGACGTATGCCTGGAATCGAATTCGGAGGTCCGTAACTCAAGGTATGAGTTTTTGGGAAAAATTAAACGTCTGAAAATTAATTATTTTTAAGAATTGGTTGATGTTGGGACTTATTGATACTGGGTCCGTATTTTGATTCCATAGCCCGGTATAGGTCCAATATATTATTTAACACTTATTTGTGAAATTTGGTGAGAAACGGAGTTGATTTGACGTGATTCAGACGTCCAGGTGAGAAGATAGGAATTTTAAAGTGTTCTTGAGAATTTTATTTGATTTGGTGCTATATTCGTAGTTCTACGTGTTATTTTAGCGATTTGATCGCGCGAGTTCTTGTTACCATCAGTTGAAGATTAAGGCATCTGATATCCCTAAGACAGCTTTTCGGGCTCGGTATGGGCATTACGAATTCCTGGTAATATCACTTGGGCTTACCAACGCCAACACTTATGGATTTAATGAATCGGGAGTTCAAGCCCTATTTGGGTTTTTTTTGTCGTTATATTCATTGATGATATCTTTATTTACTCCAGCAGTCGAAATGAGCATGGGCAACATCTTCGAGTGTGCTTCAGACTTTAAAGAATAATCAGTTATATGCCAACAGTTTCAAAATGTGAGTTTTGGTTAGACTCAGTTGCCTTTTTGGGGCATGTTGTATCAGCAGAAGGATAAAGGTAGATCCTAAGAAGATTGACGTTGTTCAGAATTGGCCTAGACCTACTTCACTTACAGAGATCCGAAGTTTCCTGGGTTTAGCAGGTTATTACCATCGATTCATGGAAGGGTTTTCATCCATAGCAGCCCCGTTGACCAGGTTGACCAAGAAGGGTGCCCCGTTCAGGTGGACAAACGAGTATCAGGCGAGCTTCCAGAAGCTCAAGACAGCTTTGACTAGGACACCAGTATTGGTGTTGCCCACAAGTTCAGGATATTATACAGTATATTGTGACGTATCTCGTATTGGTTTGGGTGCGGTATTGATACAGGGTGTCAAGGTTATTGCATATGCTTCGCGGCAGCTAAAGGTTCAAGAGAAGAATTACCATGCGCATGATCTAGAGCTGGCAGCCATTTTTCATGCGCTGAAGATTTAGAGGCACTATCTTTACGGTGTGCCATGTGAGGTATTCACTGATCATCGTAGCCTACAGTATCTGTTCAAACAAAACGATCTCAATTTGAGGCAGAAAAGATGATTGGAGTTGTTGAAAGGCAATGATATCGCCATTTTTGTATCACCCCGGAAAGGTCAATGTGGGGGCCAATGCTTTGAGTAGAAAGGCTATGAGTATGGACAGCCATGCGTATAATCCGGTTGGTGAGAGGCCGTTAGTTGCAGAGGTTCAGGCTTTGGCTAATAAGTTTGTGAGGTTAGATGTTCCAAAACCCAGTCGGGTTCTAGCTTGCATAGTCGCTCGGTCTTTTTTATGAGCGCATTATAGAGCGACAGTATAATGATCCTCATTTACTTGTCCTTAAGGACACGGTGCGGCACAGTGATGCCAGATAGTTTGATGTGGGGGAGGATGGAGTTCTGTAAATGCAGGGTCATAATTGTGTGCCTAATGTGGATGAACTTCGTGAATTAATTCTGGAAGAGGCTCGAAGTTCCAGGTATTCTATTCATCTAGGTACCGCCAGAATGTATCAAGATTTGCGGCAAAATTATTGGCGAAGGAGAATGAAGAAGGATATAGTTGCATATGTAGCTCGGTGCCTGGATTATCAGCAAGTTAAGTACGAGCATCAGAGACTTGGTGGTTTGCTTCAGAAAATAGAAATTCCTTAATGGGAGTGGGAGCGTATCACTATGGATTTTGTTGTTGGGCTCCCATGAACTTAGAGAAAATTTGACGCAGTTTGGGTCATTATGGAAATGATGACCAAGTCAGCACATTTCATTCCATTGGCAGTTACCTATTCTTTAGAGCGGTTAGCTAAAATGTATATTCGTGAGATTGTCCGTCTTCACGGTATGCACATGCCTATCATTTATGTCGAGGTACGCAGTTCACTTCGCACTTCTGGAGGGCTGTACAACGTGAGTTGGACACGCGAATTGAGTTGAGTACAACATTTCATCCATAGATAGACGGACAGCCAGAACACACTATTCTGATATCGGAAGATATGCTTCGCACTTGTGTTACAGACTTTGGAAGTTATTGGGATCAATTCTTACCCCTTGCAGAGTTCGCCTACAATAACAACTTCTAGTCAAGCATTCAGATGGCTCTCTATGAGGCATTATATGGTAGGCAGTGTCGGTCGCCAGTGGGGTGGTTCGAGCCAGGAGAGGCTCGGTTATTGGGCACAAACTTAGTACAAGATGCCTTGGATAATGTCAAGATTATTCAGGATTAACTTCGCACAGCTCAGTCCAGGCAGAAAAGTTATGTTAACCGCAGAGTTCGTGATTTCGCATTCATGTTTAGAGATAGAGTTGCTTCGGGTATCACCCATGAAGGGTGTAATGTGGTTCGGAAAGAAAGGCAAGTTGAGCCCTAGGTATCGGACCTTTTGAGATTCTAGAGAGAGTATGAGAGGTGGCTTATATACTTGCGTTGCCACCTAGTTTAGAAGTTGTTCATTCGGTATTCCATGTGTTAATGCTTCGAAAGTATCACGGCGATCCATCCTATGTGTTAGATTTCAGCTCTGTCCAGTTGGAAAAGTATTTGACTTACGAGGAGGAGTCGGTGGCTATTCTAGCCCGGCAAGTTCGCCAGTTGAGATCAAAGAGTTACCCTTCAGTTCGTGTGTTATGGAGAGGTCAGCCTATTTATGGAGCTATTTGGGAGTCCGAATCCGATATGCGGATTAGATATCCCCACCTTTTCACTAGCCCAGGTACTTTTCTATGTCCGTTCGAGGATGAATGGTTGTTTTAGAGGTGGAGAATGTGATGACCCAAAAGATCATCTTATGTTTTATAACTCGAATCTGCGCTCTAAAGCATTAAAAATCTCGTTTTTACCCTCCTCGTTTTGCGTACGCAGTCCGGGCAAGTTTCCGGAAAGTTTTTATGTTGAAAACTGACGAACATAAGAATGTTTGCCTTAAAAATTGATTTTAGTGGACTTCGGTCAATATTTTTGTTTAACGGGCCCGGATCAATGTTTTGACTGTCCTGGTGGTTCCGTATCGAATTATGGGACCTAGGCGTATGCCCGGAATCGAATTCGGAGGTCCCTAGGTCAAGTTATGATTTTTTGAGGAAAATTAAAAGTCTGAAAATTAATTATTTTTAAGAATTGATTAATGTTGGGCCTTGTTGATATCGGGTCCGTATTTTGATTCCGGAGCCCGGTATAGGTACAATATATTATTTAAGACTTGTCTGTTAAATTTTGTGAGAAACAAAGTTGATTTGACGTGATTCAGACGTCAAGTTGAGAAGTTAGGAATTTTAAAGTGTTCTTGAGAATTTCATTTGATTTGGTACTAAATTCGTAGTTCTAGGTGTTATTTTAGCGATTTGATCGCGTGAGAAAGTTCGTATGGGCATCTGATAGGGCATCAAATTCGTAGTTCTGGTTATCATCAGTTAAAGATTAAGGCATCTGATATCCCTAAGGCAGCTTTTCGGACTCGGTATGGGCATTACGAATTCCTAGTAATATCACTTGGGCTTACCAATGCCCCAGCAACACTTATGAATTTGATGAATCGGGAGTTCAAGCCCTATTTGGATTCTTTTGTGGTTATATTCATTGATGATATCTTGATATACTCCAGCAGTCGAGAGGAGCATGGGCAACATCTTCGAGTGTGCTTCAGACTTTAAAGAATAATCAGTTATATGCCAAAAGTTTCAAAATGTGAGTTTTGGTTAGACTCAGTTGCCTTTTTGGGGCATGTTGCATCGGCATAAGGCATAAAGGTGGACCCTAAGAAGATTGAGGCTGTTCAGAATTGGCCTAGACCTACTTCAGTTACAGAGATCCAGAGTTTCTTGGGTTTAGCAGGTTATTACCATCGATTCGTGGAAGGGTTTTCATCCATAGCAGCCCCGTTGACCAGGTTGCCCCAGAAGGGTGCCCCGTTCAGGTGGTCAGACGGGTATCGGGCGAGCTTCCAGAAGCTCAAGACAGCTTTGACTATGACACCGGTATTGGTGTTGCCCACAAGTTCAGGATCTTATACAGTATATTGTAAAGCATCTCGTATTGGTTTGGGTACGGTATTGATGCAGGGTGGCAAGGTTATTGCATATGCTTCGCGGCAGCGGAAGGTTCAAGAGAAAAATTACCATTTTCATGATCTAGAGCTGGCAGCCATTGTTCACGCGCTGAAGATTTGGAGGCACTGTATTTACGGCATGCCATGTGAGGTATTCACTGATCATCGTATCCTACAGTATCGGTTCAAACAAAAAGATCTCAATTTGAGGCAGAGAAGATGATTGGATTTGTTGAAAGGCAATGATATCGCCATTTTTGTATCACCCCGAAAAAGTCAATGTGGGGGCCAATGCTTTGAGTAGAAAGGCTATGAGTATGGGCAGCCACGCGTATAATCCGGTTGGTGAGAGGCCGTTAGTTGCAGAGGTTCCGGCTTTGGCTAATTAGTTTGTAAGGTTAGACGTTCCAAAACCCAGTCGGGTTCTAGCTTGCACAGTCGCTCGGTTTTTTTATATGTGCGCATTATAGAGCGACAGTATAATGATCCTCATTTACTTGTCCTTAAGGACACGGTGCGGCACGGTGATGCCAAATAGGTTGTTGTGGGAGAGGATGGAGTTCTGTGAATGCAGGGTCATAATTGTGTGCCTAATATGGATGAACTTCGTGAATTAATTCTGGAAGAGGCCCACAGTTCCAGGTATTCTATTCATCTAAGTACCGCCAGAATGTATCAAGATTTGCGGCAACATTATTGGCGGAGGAGAAAGAAGAAGGATATAGTTGCATATGTAGCTCGGTTCCTGAATTGTGAGCAAGTTAAGTACGAGCATTAGAGACCTGGTGGTTTGCTTCAGAAAATAGAAATTCCTGAATGGGAGTGGGAGCGTATCACTATGGATTTTGTTGTTGGGCTCCCACGAACTTAGAGAAAATTTGACGTAGTTTGGGTCATTGTGGACATGATGACCAAGTCAGCACATTTTATTCCATTGGCAGTTACCTATTCGTTAGAGCGGTTAGCTGAAATTTATATTCTTGAGATTGTCCGCCTTCACCGTGTGCCTATGTCTATCATTTATGATCGAGGTAGGCAGTTCACTTCGCACTTCTGGAGGGCTGTACAACGTGAGTTGGACACGCAGGTTGCGTTGAGTATAATATTTCATCCATAGATAGACGGACAGTCAGAACGCACTATTCTGATATTGGAAGATATGCTTCGCACTTGTGTTACAGACTTTGGAAGTTCTTGGGATCAATTCTTGCCCCTTGCAGAGTTCGCCTACAATAACAGCTTCCAGTCGAGCATTCAGATGGATCCCGATGAGGCATTATATGGTAGGCAGCGTCGGTCGCCAGTAGGTTAGTTCGAGCCGGGAGAGGCTCAGTTGTTAGGCACAGACTTAGTACAGGATGTCTTGGATAATGTCAAGATTATTCAGGATCGACTTCGCACAGCTCAGTCCAGGCTGAAGAGTTATGTCGACCGCAGAGTTCGTGATTTCGCATTCATTGTCAGAGAGAGAGTATTACTTCGGGTATCACCCATGAAGGGTGTAATGAGGTTCGGAAAGAAGGGCAAGTTGAGCCCTACGTATCGTACCTTTTGAGATTCTAGAGAGAGTATGAGAGGTGGCTTATAGACTTGCGTTGCCACCTAGTTTAGCAGTTGTTCATTCAGTATTCCATGTGTTCATGCTTTGAAAGTAACACGACGATCCGTACCATGTGTTAGATTTCAGCTCTGTCCAGTTGGACAAGTATTTGACTTACGAGGAGGAGCCAATGGATATTCTAGCCCGGCAAGTTCGCCAGTTGAGATCAAAGAGTTACCCTTCAGTTCGAGTCTTATGGAGAGGTCAGCCTATTGGTGCAGCTATTTGGGAATCCGAGTCCGATATGCGGAGTAGATATCCCCACCTTTTCACCAACCCAGGTACCTTTTTTTGTCAGTTCGAGGACGAATGGTTGTTTTAGAGGTGGAGAATGTGATGACCCAAAAGGTCTTCTTATGTTTTATAACTCGAATTTGTACTCTTAAGCATTGCAAATCTCATTTTTACCCTTCTCGATTTACGTGGGCAGTCCGGGCATGTTTCGGTAAAGCTTTTATGTTGAAAACTAATGAAAATAAGACTTATTTGCGTTAAAAGTTGATTTTAGTTTACTTTGGTCAACATTGTTGGTAAACGGCCCCGGATCCATGTTTTGACTATCCTGGTGGGTCCGTATCAAATTATGGGACCTGGGCGTATGTCCGAAATCGAATTCGGAGGTCCCTAGCTCAAGTTATGAATTTGTCTGAAAATTAATTATTTTTAAGAATTGGTTGATGTTGGGACTTGTTGATACCGGGTCCGTATTTTGATTCCTGAGCCCGATATAGGTCCGGAATCGAATTCGGAGGTCCCTAGCTCAAGTTATGAATTTTTGAGAAAAATTAAAAGTCTGAAAATTAATTATTTTTAAGAATTTGTTGATGTTGGGCCTTGTTGATACCGGGTCCGTATTTTGATTCCGGAGCCCGGTATAGGTCCAATATATTATTTAAGACTTGTCTGTGAAATTTTGTGAGAAACGGAGTTGATTTGACGTGATTCGGACGTCAAGTTGAGAAGATAGGAATTTTAAAGTGTTCTTGAGAATTTCATTTGATTTGGTGCTAAATTCGTAGTTCTAGGTGATATTTTAGCGATTTGATCGCACGAGAAAGTTCGTATGGGCATCTGATAGGGCATCAAATTCGTAGTTCCGGTTACCATCAGTTGAAGATTAAGGCATATGATATCCCTAAGATAGCTTTCTGGACTCGGTATAGGCATTACGAATTCCTAGTAATATCACTTGGGTTTACCAACGCCCCAGCAACACTTATGAATTTGATGAATCGAGAGTTCAAGCCCTATTTGCGTTCTTTTGTGGTTATATTCATTAATGATATCTTGATTTACTCCAGCAGTCGAGAGGAGCATGGGCAACAACTTCGAGTGTGCTTCAGACTTTAAAGAATAATCAGTTATACGCCAAAAGTTTCAAAATGTGAGTTTTGTTTAGACTCAGTTGCCTTTTTGGGGCATGTTGTATCGGCAGAAGGCATAAAGGTGGATCCTAAGAAGATTGAGGCTATTCAAAATTGGCCTACACCTACTTCAGTTACAGAGATCCAGAGTTTCCTGGGTTTAGCAGGTTATTACCATCGATTCATGGAAGGGCTTTCATCCATAGCAGCCCCGTTGACCAGGTTGACCCAGCAGGGTGCCCCGTTCAGGTGGTCAGACGAGTATCAGGCGAGCTTTTAGAAGCTCAAGACAACTTTGACTACGACACCAGTATTGGTGTTGCCCACAAGTTCAGGATCTTATACAGTATATTGTGACGCATCTCGTATTGGTTTGGGTGCGGTATTGATGTAGGGTGGCAAAGTTATTGCATATGCTTCGCGGCAGCTGAAGGTTCAAGAGAAGAATTACCATATTCATGATCTAGAGCTGGCAGCCATTGTTCACGCGCTGAAGATTTGGAGGCACTATCGTTACGGCATGCCATGTGAGGTATTCACTGATCATCGTAGCCTACTGTATCTGTTCCAACAAACAAATCTCAATTTGAGGCAGAGAAGATGATTGGAGTTGTTGAAAATCAATGATATTGCCATTTTTGTATCACCCCGAAAAGGTCAATGTGGGGGCCAATGCTTTGAGTAGAAAGGCTATGAGTATGGGCAGCCATGAGTATAATCCGGTTGGTGAGAGGCCGTTAGTTGCAGAGGTTCAGGCTTTGGCTAATAAGTTTGTGAGGTTAGATGTTCCAAAACCCAGTCGGGTTCTAGCTTGCATAGTCGCTCGGTCTTTTTTTTGAGCGCATTATAGAGCGATAGTATAATGATCCTCATTTACTTGTCCTTAAAGACACAATGATGTCAAATAGGTTGCTGTGGGGGAGGATTGAGTTCTGCGAATGTAGGGTCATAATTGTGTGCCTAATGTGGATGAACTTCATGAATTAATTCTGGAAGAGGCCCACAGTTCTAGGTATTCTATTTATCTTGGTACCGCCATAATGTATCAAGATTTGCGGCAACATTATTGGCGGAGGAGAATGAAGAAGGATATAGATACATATGTAGCTCGGTGCCTGAATTGTCAGCAAGTAAAGTACGAGCATGAGAGACTTGGTGGTTTGCTTCAGAAAATAGAAATTCCTAAATGGGAGTGGGAGCGTATCACTATGGATTTT
The DNA here is from genome assembly GCA_000715115.1 of Nicotiana otophora. Lineage (NCBI taxonomy): Eukaryota > Viridiplantae > Streptophyta > Magnoliopsida > Solanales > Solanaceae > Nicotiana > Nicotiana otophora. The sequence continues at coordinate 147,656 of AWOL01S0009738.1, read as the reverse complement.
GTTGTTGGGCTCCCACGAACTTAGAGAAAATTTGACGTAGTTTGGGTCATTGTGGACATGATGACCAAGTCAGCACATTTCATTCCAGTGGCAGTTACCTATTCTTTAGAGCGGTTAGCTGAAATATATATTCGTGAGATTGTCCGCCTTTACGGTGTGCCCATGTCTATCATTTATGACCGAGTTATGCAGTTCACTTCGCACTTCAGGAGGGCTGTACATAGTGAGTTGGACACGCGGGTTGAGTTGAATACAACATTTCATCCATAGATTGACGGATAGTCAGAAAGCACTATTCTGATATTGGAAGATATGCTTCGCACTTGTGTTACAGACTTTGGAATTTCTTGGGATCAATTCTTGCCCCTTGCAGAGTTTGCCTACAATAACAACTTTCAGTCGAGCATTCAGACGGCTCCCTATGAGGCATTATATGGTAGGCGGTGTCGGTCGCCAGTGGGGAGGTTCAAGCCAGGAGAGGCTCAGTTGTTGGGCACAGACTTAGTACAGGATGCCTTGGATAATGTCAAGATTATTCAGGATCGACTTCGCACAGCTCAGTCCAGGCAGAAGAGTTATGTTGACCGTAGAGTTCGTGATTTCGCATTCATTATTAGAGAGAGAGTGTTGCTTCGTGTATCACCCATGAAGGGTGTAATGAGGTTCGGAAGAAGGGCAAGTTGAGCCCTAGGTATCAGACCTTTTGAGATTCTAGGGAGAGTATGAGAGGTGACTTATAGACTTGTGTTGCCACCTAGTTTAGAAGTTGTTCATTCGGTATTACATGTGTTCATGCTTCGAAAGTATCACGGCGATCCGATGGACAAGTATTTGACTTACGAGGAGGAGCCGGTGGCTATTCTAGCCCGGCAAGTTTGCCAGTTGAGATCAAAGAGTTACCCTTCAGTTCAAGTGTTGTGGAGAGGTCAGCCTATTGATGCAGCTATTTGGGAGACCGAGTCCGATATGTGGAGTAGATATCCCCACCTTTTCACCAGCCCAGGTACTTTTCTATGTCTGTTCGAGGACGAATAGTTGTTTTAGAGGTGAAGAATGTGATGACCCAAAAGGTCATCTTATGTTTTATAACTCGAATCTGCGCTTTTAAGCCTTGAAAATCTCATTTTTACCCTCATCGATTTGCGTGCACAGTCCGTGCATGTTTCCGAAAAGTGTTTATGTTGAAAACTAACAAAAATAAGAATTTTTCCCTTAAAAGTTGATTTTTATTGACTTCGGACAATATTTTTGGTAAACAGGCCCGGATCCATATTTTGACTGTCTCGGTGGGTCTGTATCGAATTATGGGACCTGGACGTATGCCCGAAATCGAATTCGGAGGTCCCTAACTCAAGTTATGAATTTTTGAGAAAGATTAAAAGTCTAAAATTAATTATTTTTCAGAATTGGTTGATGTTGGGCCTTGTTGATACCGGGTCCATATTTTGATTTCGGAGCCTGGTATAGGTCTAATATATTATTTAAGACTTGTCTGCGAAATTTTGTGAGAAACGGAGTTGATTTGACGAGATTCGCACTCAAGTTGAGAAGATAGGAAGTTTAAAGTGTTCTTGAGAATTTCATTTGATTTGGTGCTAAATTCGTAGTTCTAGGTGTTATTTTAGCGATTTGATCGCGCGAGCAAGTTCGTATAATTGTTTAGACTTGTGTGCATGTTTGGTTTGGAGCCCCGAGGGGTCGGGTGAGTTTCGGATAGGCCATGAGATGTTTTAGACTTAGAAAATCTGTTATTTAGCTGCAGCAGGTGTTCTGGCATGCCGTTATTCATGTTCGCGAAGGTAATCTCGCGAACGCGAAGAGTAAACTGGGCAGCTGGAGTTTTCTTCTTCGTGAACGCGAAGGCATAGTCACGAACACGAAGGGATGGGGGCGTTACCCTTCGCGAACGCGACCAGCTCCTCGCGAACACGTAGTGTTAGGCATACCTGGGGAAGAGTCGATTGTTCCTTCATCGAGAACGTTAGCAAAGTCTCGCGAACGCGAAGGCCAGGGGGGTAGCCTACACGAACGCGAACACGGTCTCGCGAACGCGAAGGCTTGGTAGCCTATACTCTTCGAGAACTCGACAGTGTTCTCGCGAATGCGATGAACACTGTTGCCGAGCACTTAATAGAATCCAAACACGGGATTTAGCCACAAATTCATTATTCTCAAAAACCAAACGGTGAGAGGCGACTTTGCAAGAGACATTTCTTCCCCCAAAGTGTTGGTAATTGATTCAAAATCATTTTCTTTCAATTACTCATTACATTTCATGAATTATCAACCTAAAATCTTGAGTTTTCATGGTAGAATTGGGGGTTAGGGTAGAAACTAAGGATTTCAGAAATTTGGGGATTTAGACCTCAATGTGAGGTCGGATTCCAAAATCATTGATATATTCAGGCACGGGGGTGTATGGGTAAATGGATTTGATCCGAACCTCGGGTTTTGACCAAGCGGGCCCGGGGTCGATTATTTTGACTCTTTGGAGGAATATTTGGAAAATTTAATTTATGTAATATAATTGATTCCTTTAGCAATGTTTGATATTATTGAGTCATTTTTGAATAGATACGAGTGGTTTGGAGGTGAATTCTAGAGAAAAAGTTGTGATTAGGAATTAAGTGGCCTTCGGAGCAAGGTAAGTGCTGTATCTAGCCCTGACTTGAGGGAATTAGGAACCTTAGACTATTTGGTATGTGAAATTCATGCGAGTAGCGTAAATGTGAGGTGACGAGTCCTTATGTGCCGCCAATTTACCTGTTTTTCACGTTTCTCCATTTTTCTTATATTGTCTATTTCCTATGCCTAATTGCTACGTGTTATACTAGTGTCGATCAATTTGTCGTTCTTATCATGTTTACGTATTTTTTGCTAATAATTGAGTATTTATTTCAAAGCTGAGATTGATATTATGGAACCAAATGTTGAAATAAGGTTTGTACTTGTTATCCTATCTCCCTGTTGTTATTTATGCATTGCATTATGGTAAGGGAGAATGTTAATGCACGAAGGGTTATGTTGTTCCATATTGTTAGTGTTTATGCACGAAGGGTGATGCCGTGCCATATTGTGAGTGTTAATACACGAAGGGTGATTCCGTTCCATGAGATAAGAGTTAATGCACGAAGGGTGATGCCATGCTGTTTCTATTGTTTTATGGTGAGATTGAGAGTAAAAGTATGAAGGGTGATGCTGTTCATTTTTCCCTTACTGTATTCGTTGTTTCTATTGATTCATAGTATATAGGTTATTTCAGTTATCATTCTGCTGTAGTTCTTTATCTCGTGTTTCCCCTAACGTATTTACCCCTTCCGATATGTCCTGTTTTGGTCTTCATTACTGTTATTTGTATATACACTGCTAAATTGTACAGGTTGATTTGTAGGTGCCTTTCCTTAGATTCGTCACTACTTCGTCGAGGTTAGGCTTGACACTTATCAGTACATGGGGTCGGTTGTACTGATACTGCACTCTGCACTTTCTATGCAGATTTTGGTACCGACTGGGGTTGATTGGGATTTTAGCTATTTGACTTGCTATCCGGAGACTCAAGGTAGATATGTCCGCGTTCACAAACCTTGAAGATCCCGTCTATCCTTTCTGTTTTATTGTTTCTTTCATCCAAACAGTTGTATATCTTTCACACTATTTCTTGTAGTGAATTCTAGAATGCCCGTAAATTGTGACTCCAGATCTGGGTGGTAGTAATTAATGCAGTTTCATTATATTATTCCGCATTCACTATAATTCATCTTAGATAATTGTTGTTATTTATTGAATGGAATAAGAATTGGTTTAAATGATTCTCTAATGTTGGCTTGCATAGTAAGTGAAATTTTAGGCTCCATCACGGTCTTGACGGTGGGAATTCGGGGTCGTGACAAGTTGGTATTAGAGCACTAGGTTACATAGTTCTCACGAGTCACGATCAAGCTTAGCAGAGTCTGAATGATCGGTACAGAGATGTCTGTAGTTATCTCTCAGAGGCTATGAAGTTTAGGAACAATATCACTTCTTTCATTCCTTATCGTGCGACATTGATTTAGCTTGAAACATATATCTCGTATTCCTTTGTATCCACTCGTGTATGACATTGCGCATTCGGTATCAGTTGTGTGTCAACGGTTCGTGATGCCGCAGATGGACTACGAGAGAACGAGAGATGCTCAAACATTGCATCAACGTGTGGTTCCCATTGAAGATGCGAGCGCATTGAGAGACCACCCAGTGAATCATGTGGGGGGTGCAATGGACCTTGGAATCTTGTTGATTTATGCGAGCTGTGAAGGTTAATATTATGGATCATCGGGCGTGATGAACTATGACTTTGCGTCGGGTGGGGGAGTCCACTATCAATGGATGTATTGTGGGGGTCATGTGTTATATCAATTTCAGCCTGAAATGTATATATGTGGTACTGAAAGGTTCCCCAAATATTTACACACGTTTAAGGCTGGAAAGTTTGTAGAGGATAAGGTTGGGACTTGTAGTATGTCCGCCTACTTATAATCCTATACTTCAGTACCCAAGGAGTTAGAGAAACAACTTTAAATTTGCATATGGTCTACTCATCGTGGATGCCATGGTTGCGGATTTTGGGGTGCTTCAGAGGAAGTACAGTGGTTGATGAGATTCTGGACTATGTGGTTCATGCCAAGATTTGTCTATATGGGGCTCTACTTTTGTGATCGTTCTGTATAAATAGGGGTAAGGGTTACCTCTGAGAAGAATCGAAGAGTATGTTAAGAAATTGGTCAACTCAACAGTGTTAAGCCAGCATAACAAAAGAAGAAATTGGCCATGAGAGAAATAATTCTCCATAGGTCTCCGTGGCAAGCCTACAAAGAGGGCAGAACAGCCAATGCAACACCGCCCACTTGGCTCAGTTCTCAAAAATGCTTTTGAAAATATTTGTTCCTGGATTCTCCGTAATGTGTGGCGCATAGTGTTTGAACAGTTGCGTCAGGTCACCATGACGGTCTCATAGTATGCCATCAGGTTCAATAAGTTAAACCGTCATATTCCTAATTTGCTTCCTACAGCCAGAGAGCGAGTCCTCAGACTCATTGAAGGACCCATTTATAATCGTAAACTTTTGTACGACTCGGGAGCTACAGGCTAATACTTCATTTCCGCTAGTGGTAGAAATTTCTAAGATAAGGAGTCCAAGATGTCTCGAAGTTCTGGGGGATTTAGTGGATTCTACTCTGCAGGTATAAATCATTATGGCGGGGGCTCGGATAGTTGGCCAGCTTGTCCGCACATAGGATTACTCGGGATTCTCCAGTAAGTTATTTTAATGCACCACCAACATGAGTTCCTACAAATGATTATTCCAGATATCTAGCACATACTTATTATGAGAAGCCAAACCCACAAAGGGGTTGTTATGAATACGGCGATACCAGGCATATCGTGAGAAAATTTCCCCAAACTTGGGAGATATATATTGCATCAAAGCACTCAGGCTGCGTTCCCCATTGTAGTTACTACACCACCCACACGATCAATTAAGGGTGGAGGACAGGCGGGTAGAAGGTATCTTAGAGGTAGAGACCCAGCCATTGCTATATTTATTTTATGGTATGGCGGAGGTCGCTACATCAGATGGTGTCATTACAAGTACGACTTCGATTTAATATAAAGGAATAATTTCCTTAACTTGATTCAGTTCTGGGAATCGAAACGAGTCCTCCTATTGTGCTCCACTTATGAGTGAGCTTTGTGATTTTATAATTTACTTATGTGTTTACACCTGTTGGGAGGTTCTATGGAGATATCTTTGCCTATCATTCCATGTTGGTCACTAATAAGAGTTGTAAGGCTAAATGTGGCTTTCAGTTGAGCATTCAGATGGCACTTGTGTTACAGACTTTGGAAGTTCTCGGCATCAATTCTTACCCCTGCAGAGTTCGCCTACAATAACAGCTTTCAGCCAAGCATTCTGATGGCTCTCTATGGGGCATTATATGGTAGGTGGTGCCGGTTGCTAGTGCGGTGGTTTGAGCCGGGAGAGGCTCGGTTGTTGGGCACAGACTTAGTACAGGATGCCTTGGATAATGTCAAGATTATTCAGGATCAACTTCGCACAGCTCAGTCCAGGCAGAAGAGTTATGTCACCGTAGAGTTCGTGATTTCGCATTCATGGCCAGAGAGAGAGTGTTGCTTCGGGTATCACTCATGAAGGGTGTAATGAGGTTTGGAAAGAAGGGCAAGTTGAGCCCTAGGTATATCAGACCTTTTGAGATTCTAGAGAGAGTATGAGAGGTGACTTATAGACTTGCGTTGCCACCTAGTTTAGCAGTTGTTCATCCGGTATACCATGTGTCCATGCTTCGAAAGTATCACGACGATCTGTCCCATGAGTTAGATTTCAGCTCTGTCCACTTGGAAAAGGATTTAACTTACGAGGAGGAGCGGGTGGCTATTCTAGCCCGAGAAGTTTGCCAGTTGAGATCAAAGAGTTACCCTTCAGTTTGAGTGTAGTGGAGAGGTCAACCTATTGATGCAACTATTTGGGAGTCCCAGTCCGATATGCGGAGTAGATATCACCACCTTTTCACCAGCCCAGGTACTTTTTTATGTCCATTCGAGGACGAATGGTTGTTTTAGAGGTGGAGAATGTGATGACCCAAAAGGTCATCTTATGTTTTATAACTCGAATCTGTGCTCTTAAGCCTTAAAAATCTCAATTTTACCCTCCTCGATTTGCATACGCAGTCCGAACATGTTTCCGAAAAGGTTTTATATTGAAAACTAACGAAAATAAGAATATTTGCCTTAAAAGTTGATTTTAGTTGACTTCGGTCAAGATATTTGGTAAACGGGCCTGGATCTGTGTTTTGACGATCCTGGTGGGTCCGTATCAAATTATGGGACCAGGGCGTATGCCCAGAATCAAATTCGGAGGTCCCTAGCTCAAGTTGTGAAATTTTGAGGAAAATTAAAAGTTTGAAAATTAATTATTTTTAAGAATTGGTTGATGTTCGACCTTGTTGATACCGGGTCCATATTTTGGTTCCAAAACCCGGTATAGGTCCAATATATTATTTAAGACTTGTTTGTGAAATTTGGGGAGAAACGGAGTTGATTTGACGTGATTCGGACGTCCAGTTGAGAAGATAGGAATTTTAAAGTGTTCTTGAGAATTGTATTTGATTTGGTGCTAAATTCGTAGTTCTAGGCGTTATTTTAGCGATTTGATCACGTGTGCATGTTTGGTTTGGAGCCCCGAGGGCTCGGGTGAGTTTCGGATAGGCCACGAGATGTTTTGGACTTAGAAAATCTGGTATTTAGCTGCTGCAGGTGTTCTGGTATGCCCTTCTTCGCGTTCGCGAAGAGTAAACTAGGCAGCTGGAGTTTTCTTCTTCGCGAACGCGAAGGGATAGGGGCGTTACCCTTTGCGAACGCGACCAGCTCCTCGCGAACGCGTAGTGTTAGGCACACCTGGGGAAGAGTCGATCGTTCCTTCATCGCGAACGTAAGCAAAGTCTCGCGAACGCGAAGGGATAGGGGCGTTACCCTTTGCGAACGCGACCAGCTCCTCGCGAACGCGTAGTGTTAGGCACACCTGGGGAAGAGTCGATCGTTCCTTCATCGCGAACGTAAGCAAAGTCTCGCGAACGCGAAGGGATAGGGGCGTTACCCTTTGCGAACGCGACCAGCTCCTCGCGAACGCGTAGTGTTAGGCACACCTGGGGAAGAGTCGATCGTTCCTTCATCGCGAACGTAAGCAAAGTCTCGCGAACGCGAAGGCCAGAGGGGTAGCCTACACAAACGCGAACACGGTCTCGCGAACGCGAAAGCTTGGCAGCCTATACTCTTCGCGAACTCGAAAGTGCTCTCATGAACACGATGAACGCTGTCTCCTAGCACTTAATAGAATCCAAACACGGGATTTAGCCACAAATTCATTTTTCTCCAAAACCAAATGGTAAGAGGCGATATTTCAAGAGCCATTTCTTCCCTAAAGTGTTGGTAAGTTATTCTAAATCATTTTCTTTCAATTACCCATTATATTTCATGAATTATCAACCTAAAATCTTGAGTTTTCATGGTAGAATTGGGGGTTAGGGTAGAAACTACGAATTTCGAAAATTTGGGGATTTAGACCTCAATTTGAGGTCAGATTCCAAAACCAATTATATATTCGGGCTTGGGGGTGAATGGATAAATGGATTTTGATCCGAACCTCAGGTTTTGACCAAGCGGGCCCGGGGTCGATGTTTTTGACTCTTTAGAGAAAAATTTGGGAAATTTAATTTATGCAATATAATTGATTCCTTTAGCAATATTTGATATTATCGAGTCATTTTTGAATAGATACGAGTGGTTTGGAGGTGAATTCTAGAGAAAAAACTGTGATTGGGAATTAAGTGGTCTTCGAAGCAAGGTAAGTGTTGTGTCTAGCCCTGACTTGATGGAATTAAGAACCTTAGACTATTTTCTATGTGAAATTCATGCGAGCGGCGTATATGTGAGGTGATGAGTACTTATGTGCCGTCAATTTACCTGTTTTCCATGTTTCTCTGTTTTTCTTATAGTCTCTTTCCTATGCCTAATTGCTACGTGTTATACTAGTATTTTTCAATTTATCGTTCTTATCATGTTTACGGATTTTCTGGTGATAATTGAGTATTTATTTCAAAGTTGAGATTGATATTATGGAACCAAATATTGAAGTAAGGTTTGTACTTGATATCCTATCTCCCTGTTGCTATTTATGCATTGCATTATGGTAAGAGAGAGTGTCAATGCACGAAGGGTGATATCGTGCCATATTGTGAGTGTTAATGCACGAAGGGTGATGCCGTGCCATATTGTGAGTGTTAATGCACGAAGGGTGATGCCGTGCCATGAGATGAGAGTTAATGCAAGAAGGGTGATATCGTGCCGTTTCTATTGTTTTATGGTGAGATTGAGAGTAAAAGCAAAAGGGTGATGTCGTGCATTTTTCCTTTACTGTATTCGTTGTTTCTGTTCATTCATAGTATATTGGTTATTTCAGTTATCATTCTCCTGTAGTTCTTTATCTCGTGTTTCCACCAGCATGTTTTCCCCCCCGATATGTTATGTTTATCTCTTCATTACTGTTATTTGTTTATACATTGTTAAATTATACAGGTTGATTTGTAGGTGCCTTGCCTTAGCCTCGTCACTACTTCGTCGAGGTTAGGCTCGACACTTACCAGTATATGGGGTCGGTTGACTGATACTGCACTCTGCACTTTCTGTGCAAAATTTGGTACCGAGTAGGGTTGATTGGGATTTTAGCTATTGGACCCGCTATCCGGAGACTCAAGGTAGATCTGTCCGCGTTCACTGACCTTGAAGTCCCCGTCTATCCTTTATGTTTTACTATTTCTTTCATCCAAACTGTTGTATTTCTTTCAGACTATTTCTTGTAGTGAATTCTAGAATGCTCGTGAATTGTGACTCCAGGTCTGGGTGGTAGTAATTAATGTAGTTGCATTATATTATTCCGCACTCACTATAATTCATATTAGCTAATTTCTGTTATTTACTGAATGGAATAAGAATTGGTTTAAATGATTCTCAAACGTTGGCTTGCCTAGCAAGTAAAATGCTAGGCGCCATCACGATCCCGACGGTGAGAATTCGGGGTCGTGACATTTTCATCACAAGGATTGGGGTAAGTGTTTTACACTTGGTTTTGATTTTATTTCATGAATCCATCTTCATTTTTGGCAATTGGTTGATGAATTTTAAAGAGAATTGGGTTTGTTTTCTAAAACTTCATAAAGCGCATTTTTGAGTTTTGAACTTCGATTTAAAGTCGGATTTGAGTGAAACTAGTATGGTTGGACTCGTAATTGAATGAGTTGTCAGACACGATCATCCCAAGAGGAATACTTCTATCTTTTTGAACTTTCATATTGGAAATCTCTCTTATTGCGACACAATTTAGATGTTATACATATTGAAATGAATATGTATGATAATATAATGAGGACAATTATGAATGTTAAATGAAAGACCAAGAACACAATTAAAACTCGGCTACACTTGCAAGAAATGAACATTAGGTCATAATTTCAACTCATCCAAAGAGGGGAGAAAGTTGAAGTTCCAACTGCATGTTACACATTGAATCCCAAAGATAAGCACAAATTCTGCCTTTTCTTAAAGAATTTAAAAGTTCCTTATGGATTTTCATCTAATATTTCTCAATGTGTGAACCTGAAAGATCACAAGATATCTCGGTTAAAAAGTCATGATTTCCATGTTCTTCTTCAACATATATTCCCTCTTGCGCTTCGTGGTATGTTGGCAATCCACCAGATTTGACAACAATTTTATTTGAGACTCGTAAGAAAAATAGCAAGCTTGTTGAACCTGAAGCAATTCAAAAACATGTATGTTTGGTAAAATAAATACGTAAATTACTTGATATTATTATGGGTTCTAATATAAAATATTTCTTCATATGTTTTTAGGCTCAGATTGAAGAAATAGTTCAATCAGATCCATCTCTACCTACCATAGAGATAGTAGAAAACTTTTGTGGACCTCAAACTCGTAGCCATGTATTTGGCTTTGGAGGTGAAGTAAAGGCGAAAGGCTTGAAAGATGGCACTTCTTCAAAGACTGAATTACTGTCCGCGCTATGTTCAGCTCGAGAGGAAAACAAATCTTTGAATGAGGAAAGCAACTGCTGACCAAGTGAGTAACAATATACCGTACTATAAAATATATTTGTTGATTTATATAGTCATTTATATCTTATTGCTATCTCTATTGAATTCATGCATTTTTATTACTTCAAATTAAACACTATGGACAGAGGAAGCCTTGTCAGTTACAATGGAAGGTCCTTGTGTTTTTATCTTCTTTCTCATCTTAACTATATTGCTAAACCAACTTTAAGTTATAATTCAAGCGGTTTGTCGTTTCATCTTCATTCTCATCATTCTCATCTTAGATATAAGCTTGGTATACGGTGCTCTTAGTTTTACCTTCCAAGCCAGCCCAACAAATGAAAGACTCGGAGCAAAGGCTGGTAGGAAAATGTGTTTGTAAAGCGGCCCAACCCGGTTGTCATCCACATTCACTATCCCATTAGTTTCAAGGAAAGGAAAATGATATTTGTACCTAAGAAACATAGATAAGTGGTTGAATACTTCATCCTCCATCAATTTGACTATCTTACAAGATTATTAGCAATTATTTTCGATTATAAAAGCAAAGTTAGAGATCTCTCACGGTGAATTTGGAGGTCTGTACAACCAAACTCACATAAATAATATTCATTTTAGTTGAAAATAACTTTTCTTTAAAAAAACAAAGAAGTTTTCGCTACTTTCGCCAAACTCATAATATCTCACCAAATCAAGCATTTACCTTTCTATACACTATATTTTCAAGCTATAAGCTTGTTTTTGGTGTTCAACTAAGCATCTTAATCTTTTGTTGGTATTTGTACCTTGATTCCTGATTATTATTGTCTGTGAAGTGTTCTGATCTTTCTCGTTATATTTGTAATTGTTCTTAAGATTTAATTGGTCAACCTTTTATCACTTGATTTATGCGAATGGAGTTCGACTCTCTTAGTTCCTGACAAGTATAAATTTACTCCCAAAGCTTGTGTTTCCAGTATATATTTTAAGACTTGTTCCTTGAGTGGAGTGGTGACTTTGACTCTGAATCTGACAGATCTGTTTGATAACCTGTGAATGATAAGAGAGAAAAAAGGACTTTGTATAGACAGTGGTCAATCTGACCGAAGTTTGATTTATCGTTCCAAAATTTTTCTAATGAATTTTCTTATATTTCTATAGCCTTGTTGATATTGCTGAATAATATCTCATAAATTTAGACTGTTTTTGGATAAGCAGTTTAGCTATTGCTAGTGTAAATTTACATATATTATTTTACCAATAGTTATTCATCGCCTTTTCAAAATTTTGTACTTAAAGGTTTTGAAGATTAAAGCTACAAGTAGAGATGCAAGTTTGAAAAATATACAAGCTCATTATTATTTTGCTAGGATAGTTATGTAAAACTTGATATCACAATCTAGCTTAGGATGTTAGCTAAGTTCTTTTGTTAAGGTGTTGAGCAAATATTGAAACTACCATCATGGGAGGTTAACATTGTAATTAATAACTTTATATATACATATTACCTTTTTATAATCTAGATTTTTCAATAGCAATTTGATATTTATCGATAAAAATAACTTTTTGTGACATCGAGCTTTAGGACTACTTGTGGTTAATACGGTCGTTAAAGTTACTAAAATTATTTTAAATAGGGATCAGTGTTGCTCGTCTCTAAAATATAAGTTACGACCAGTTAAGGACTGATCACTAAAACTGCTTAACGATCGAAAAATATATATTTTTCATAATATATTTATCGTCCAATAGGGAGGAGAAAGGTGGTTCCTAAAACTGTTTTACGACGGGAAAATATATGATTTTAATAATATATTAATCATCTATTGGGACGAGATATGTAGTCTCTAAGGAGATTTAACGACTAGACTTTTTATCCGTCTCTAGAAATATTTAACGATCAAGTTTTTGGACCCGTCGTTATTGACCTTTAGCGACAGAATCTATTACGACGAGTTGCGACAAGCTTTTTTCCGTCGAAATTGGTTTATTAGAACCAGATTTGGATCTTTAGAGACCATATTTACCTTCCTTAAAGGCCATTTTTCTTGTAGTGAACGTTGAAATTTGTGCTACATAAGTAAAAAGAATTTTATTTTTGTTGAAAAAGAAAGTGCTCTTTCTAAAATATGAAAAAGTACTCATTTTGTTAAAATGAGAGAAAATACCTTTTCTACATCTTGAAAAGAAAATACTCACTTTATTGAAATAAAAAAAAATACCTTTTTAATCATGAAAAGAAAATATTCATTTTGTTGAAATGAGAGAAAATAATTTTTATTACATTATTTTGTTGAAATAAAAGTAAATACTTTTTCTAATCATGAAAAGAAAGTATTGTTTTTTGTTGAAATGAATGAAAACACTATTTTACATTAGGAAAAAAATAGTCATTTGTTTTTACAAGGTGGGTTGCTCTGATGGTAAGCACCCTCCACTTCCAACCAAGAGGTTGTGAGTTCGAGTCACCCCAAGAGCAAGGTGGAGAGTTCTTGGAGGGAAGGATGCCGAGGATTATTTGGAAACAGCCTCTCTACCCCAGGGTAGGGGTAAGGTCTGCGTACACACTATCCTCCCCAGACCCCACTAGTGAGATTATACTGGGTTGTTGTTGTTATTTTAAATTAAAAAGAAAGTACTCTACCTACAATATGGAAAGAAAGTCCTCTTAATATTATTTCTATTTAGGGTGGGGTAGGGAGG
>AWOL01S0009738.1:80300-132910 GCA_000715115.1 Nicotiana otophora | reverse complement strand
TGTGAGGGGTTGGTGGGGTGTGGGAGGTTGGTGGGGATGGGGAATAGGGTGGGGAAGGTTGAAGAATAGTATTGGAAAATATTTTTCCTCCTTTTGATAGGGAAAACAAATTTCTCCAATTGGATAAAAATGAGTTAATGAGGAAAATATTTTTCAAAACATTTAAGCCAACTAAATATGGGAAAAATTGGAAAATATTTTTCTTTATACCAAACACACCCTTTAAATAATTCATTTTCGTACATTGCAAACTTTCCATTTCCTTGATCTCTTGATTAGTTATATTTATGTTTAATTATATTGCATAAAGCAATCAGTCTATGGTCCTAAAGTTATGTTTAGCATTTATGTTGGATTGTTTATGATTTACTAAGTACGATAAGTCCTTACAATATCTTTGTGATTAAGATTGTATTTTGGTATTCATTTCAATTTATAATAATTTGCTTTAAATTTTGTTTTACACAGAAAGGCTCCTTAACCTTTCTTGATTTTTTCATTATGACCTTAAACTTTGCAGGGGCCCTGTTACCTCCTCGAGCTTGTCTAGAATGAACTCATTACCACCTTGTGACCAAACAACCTGACATATATATTTTTTCTTATTTAGCTCCACCCTTCCCAACCAATTTCATAGTTTGCTTGCATACATCCTTCCACCCCTTATTCTCCGTTCATCCTCCCCTCTAGTTATTTCTTTTAGAATTATAAAACTCTAAGATTTTTCAACTACAAAGTTCTAAAGGAGCTAGCTCTCTCTCATTCTCTGGTAACAGTCGATTCCTCTCCCCAGCCCTCACCCTTAGCGTCCCCATCCCCCCCTCCTACGACTACTCCGACGACGCCCCTCATTGCGACACCGTCAGATTCAAGACGAAAACTGGCAGGTAAGTGTAACCCTACGTTTTCTCTCTCTCTTTCCTTCCCCTTCCCCACCTCCTTCTCGGCAACCCCCCCCCCTCTCTCTCTGTCGCTTTTCTAGCTTATCTTTCTCGCTCTTCGCTCCCTGCCAGCCACCAAAACCCTATCGAAAATTCACATAGATGAGTGAAGGCCCATATTTTCTTCCTTCGATCTTCTCTGGCCGACCTGCCAGATGTACCAGATCGTTGAAGGCCCATATTTCCCATCATTTTTTCCTTCCCTTTTCTGTTTGGTACCCACAGCCCTTCTCTTTTATTTTCCAGGTATCCACCGACGACATCAGAACGACAGATTATACTATTGGCGGTGACGGCGCGTAGATTGCTAGAAATCAAATCAGGCGCTGCTGCAACATCACCCCGACACCTACTACCATCATCCATATTTTTTTTATCCTTTTGGAGTTAGTACCTTCAATCAATTTCTCTGCCTTCCTTCTACTAGTTAATTAAATTGCACTTGCTAAAGAATAATTCTTGAGTGTTTATCTTGTATTAGTACTTACTTTCAATTAGTGATTGCTTGTTTCGTCATGCCTTCCTTCTAATAGTTTATTAAATTGTAGCGACCCGACCGGTCGTTTTGAGCATTTGCAGTTCGCTCGATAGTTTGAGGGCATAAGTAGCTTTGTATGATGTATTATGACTTATGTGAATCATCGGTTTTGGTTTTTAGGTTATTCGGAATCGATTTGGAAGAATGAATTTCATGATTTAAGCTTTAAGTTGGAAGAGTTGACCAAGTTTGACTTTTGTGCATTTATTCCCGGAACAGAGTTTTGAAGGTTCCATTAGTTCCGGAGGGAGATTTTGGATTTGAGAATATGCGGGAATTTGCATTTTGATATTTCTAGAAGGATTCGGCGATAATTGGCGAAAGTTAAAAATTTAAAGAATTGGAAAGTTTATAAGTTTGACCGGAAGTTGACTTCAATTGTATCAGATTCAAATTTTGGTTATGGGAATTGTAATAGCTTTGTTATGTCATTTAGGAATTGTACGCAAAATTTGAGTTCATTCCGGATTGATTTGTTATGTTTCGGCGCGAGTTCTGGAAGTTGAAAGTTCAAAGTTCATTAAAGTTTGATTTAAGGTACGATTCATCGTTTAGATGTTGTTATGTGTGATTTGAGGTCTCGAGTAGGTCCATGTTATATTATAGGACTTGTTAGTATATTCGGACGGGGTCCCGAGGGGCCCGGGTGAGTTCCGAGCGAGGTTCGAACCATTTCTCAATTTGTGTTTAGTTGCTGGTAATTGTTGGTACTGGTGTTCCGCACCTGCGGTTGAAATTACGCTGGTGCGATGGTCGCAGAAGAAACAAAGGAGTCGCAGAAGTGAGGTGAGGGCTATGTGAGGAGGATCACAGAAGCGGAGATTTGGGCGCATGTGCGGATGCGCAGGTGCAAAGGGATTTAGCGCATGAGCGAGGTCTTGCGCAGGTGTAGATGGTGGCTCGCACCTGCGATGTCGCAGAAGCGAAATATGGTTCCGCAGGTACGAGGGGTCTATGCTTAGTGTATTTACGCAGAAGCGGATGTCTTGTCGCAAAAGCGACTCTTTTATAGCAGATGCGTAAAGGTGTGGACATAACAATATTAAATCGATGTTTTGGTTCTTTTATCATATTTTGAGATGAGGGACTCGAATTGAGGCGACTTTTGAAGTAACTTTTATCACAAGGATTGGGGTAAGTGTTCTACACTTGGTTTTGATTTTATTTCATGAATCCATCTTCATTTTTGGCAATTGGTTGATGAATTTTAAAGAGAATTGGGGTTTTTTTTGTCTAAAACTTCATAAAGTGCATTTTTGAGTTTTGAACGCCGATTCGAAGTCGGATTTGAGTGAAACTAGTATGGTTGGACTCGTAATTAAATGAGTTGTTAGATTTTGTGAGTTTCATCAAGTTTTGAGGTACGGGCTCGGGTTGGGCTTTTGGGTCGATTTTGGGCTTTTGATTAAAGATTCGACCTTTATCATCTAGAGTTATTTCCTTAGGCATTAATTGATGTATTTGAGTTTCTTTTGGTAGTTTTGAGCCGTTCAGAGGTCGGTACGCGCGGGATGGCAGTTTTTGAGCATCGCTTGGCCTGCTCGGTATTAGATTTGGCTTGTTCGAGGTAAGTAACACTTCTAAACTTGAAGTTGAAGGTATGAACCATGCTCATACGTGTTATGTGTTTGGTGTTGAGGTGACTCACATGCTAGGTGACGGGCGTGTGGGCATGCACCGTGTGAAATGTGACTCCATTATTTTTGTGCAATTGTGTAGTTACCTGATCTTATATGTAACCGTGAAATCTGTATGTACTACATCTTTTGAGATATGATTCATGCTAGAAACCATGTCTCGGCCACATGCTTATTCTGTTGGGACCCACCGAGTTCATTGCTGTTGTTGAATTATTTTCTTACATTGCAATTACATACTCAGTCATACGCATTCATTTGCATATCGTATCTCATTCACTGTCACCATTTATTGATACATCACATCATTATTTTGGGCTAATTTTCTTGACCTTGAGAGCCCGAGAGACTGAAGCGATTGATGACTGAGTAAGTCCGAAGGCCTGATAGTGAGGATGTTTATGGGATCGGGTTGCACGCCATAACATGTTTTATTGATTTATGCCATGATTGGCTTATTATAGCGCTTGGGCTGAAGGAGCCCCTCTGGAGTCTGTACACACCCCTAGTGAGCGCATATACCTATTGAGTGCGAGTGTCGAGTGCCAAGTGCGAGTACCGAGCGCGAGTGACGAGTGATTGGGAGGATTGAGTGACTATGAGGATTGAGTGGCTGTGAGGACGGAGTGACTGTGAGGACTAAGTGAATGGGAGGACTGAGTGAATTAATACTCTGAGAGTATGCATATGGTTTTATCACTGAGTTGCATCGCATTCGACATGCATACTTGACATACAAGCATAGAGATTGTACGGTATCACGTCATTCATGACTTCTCATACATATTGACATGTATGCATAGAGATGTATTTTCCTCATGCCATTTGAAAATGAAATATTTACTTGTTGAAAGATTTTGGGAAAAATCACAGTTTTACAAAACGTTCTGACATTTTGGTGATTTCGGTAAAAGATTTGGATTTTCACTGATATACTTGGAAAGCATGCCTATTTTTTTGGAATTGTGAACGAGCTGAGCTTTTTATCTCTGAGCTACTTCTTTTTTAAAACTTCCATTATGTTGTTATGAACTGTTGTTGGCTATTGGTGTTGGACCCCGACCTATGTTCCAACTCGTCACTACTTTCAACCTAAGGTTAGGTTTGTTACTTATTAAGTACATGGGGTCAGTTGTACTTATACTACACATTTGCACCTTGCGTACATATATTGGATGCTCATGTTGTTGTGATCGATGAGAGCAGGATTTGAAGACATACATGCGTTCCGGTTGTAGCTGCCTCTTGTTCATGGTAGCCTTAGATTTATAAAAATCAGTTTATGTACATTTCGAACAGATGATGTATTTATTTCATACCCTCTTTATAAATTCTAATATTAGAATCTCATGATTTATACTACCAGTCCTTGGGAAATTTTGGTATAAAAGCGGTCTATTATCATTTCTTATCTTAATAAATCTCGTTAAATTGGATAGTTGTTAATTGACTTACCTGACGGGTTGGGTTAGGTGCCATCATGACTAGGTGGATTTTGGGTCATTGCACTAGTTAAAGAATGATTAGTGCTTACTTTCAATTAAAGTCTTCTAGTTTCATCTTTCCTTCCTTTAGCCTAATTGCTATCTTGACTACTTTCTCTAGTTTAACCACTATAGATTTTCCCCTAATTTACCTTGTTGCATGTTGTAGTAGTACGTGTGTAGTATCCCTTGGTTAGACTGGTTAGGGTGAATAATGGTAGAGTGAGGTCATATCCTTGCGTGGGGCGGGGCGCAAGAGTGGTAGGGGGGGGAGGGTTCTACTAGGCTTAGAGTTGGGTCCTGGAATATAGCGACATTGACGGGAAAGTCCATAGAATTAGGGAAGATTCTCTGGAAGAGGAAGATCAATATAGCGTGTGTCCAGGAGACAAGATGGGTGGGTACTAAGACACGGGATGTTAGCTGGTATAAACTGTGTTATTCAGGAGGTGTTGTGGGCATTGAATGGGTTAGCTATTTTAGTAGATAGGGATCTCAGGGAGTTGGTGGTAAATGTTAAGAGGGTGAATGATAGATTGATGGTTGTTAAGTTAGTAGTTGGGGGGCTCACTTTAAGTGTGATTAGTGCTTATGCCCTGCAGGCGAGCTTGGATGAGGAGGTTAAAGGACACTTCTGGGAGTATTTGGATGAGGTGGTGCCAGGTATTCCGCACACCGAGAAGTTCTTCATATGAGCTGATTTTAATGGTGATATTGGGGAGACGACTAGGGGCTATGATGATATGCATGGAGGGTTCAGTTTTTGAGTTAGGAATGAGGGTAGTTCTTCGTTGCTATATTTTGATAAAGCTTTTCATCTGGTTGTGGCTAATTCGTGTTTCCAAAAGAGGGGGACCATTTGGTCACATTTCAGAGTACGGCGGACAAGACTCAGATCGATTACCTTCTCTACAATAAGAGTGATAGAGGCTTATGCATTGATTGCAAGGTTATGCTGAGCCAGTGGCGTTCGACCCAACATATGCTCTATGTAATGGAGTTGGAGATCAAGGGAGAGAGTAAGAGTAGAGCTGTGTATGGTCAACCTACGATCAAGTGGTGGGCCTTGACTAAAGACAAATCTCACGTATTGGGGGAGAAGTTGTTGACTATTGGGGCCTGGAGGAGTACTAGGGACGTAAGTAGTATATGGGCCGCGACAACTGACTGTACTAGGGTAGCTGCTAGCGAGGTGTTAAGGGTTACAAAGGGTTACTCAGGGGGCCACAAAGGGGACTGGTGGTGGAATGATGAGGTCCAATGTAAAGTGGGAGCCAAGAAAGAGGAATACGTAAAGCTAGCGGAGAGTGGTAGCGAGGAGGAGAACAGGACGAATAAGGAGTGCTATAAAAATGCAAAACACTGAAGTTAGCGGTCACGATGGCCAAGACTATAGCATTTGAGCACTTGTATGAGGAACTTGGGGGCCGAAGCAGTGACAAGAAATTGTTTAGGCTAGCCAAGGTTAGAGAGAGGAAGACTCGGGATCTGGACCAAGTGAGGTGCATCAAAGACGAGGAAGAAAGGTATTGGTGGAAGAGGTGTGTATTAGGTGCAGGTTAGGAATGTTTTTTAGGATGAAGATGATACCCGAAGAATGGAGATGGAGTTTGATGGTTCTGTTGTACAAGAACAAAGGAGATGTCCAAAATTATAACAACTATAAGTGGTATCAATCTGCTGAGCCACACTATAAAAGTGTGGGGTGGTAGTGGAGAGGAAGGTGACAAGGAGTGTGTCTATCTCCTTGAATCAATTCGGATTCATGCCGGAGCAGTCGACTATTAAAGCTATTCATCTTGTGAGGATATTTATAGAACATTATAGAGAGCAAAATAAGGACTTGCATATGGAGTTCATTAACCTAGAAAAAGATTATGACAAAGTCCCAAGAGAGGTCCTATGAATTTGTTTGGAGGCTAGCGGAGTTATGGTAGCGTACATTAGGGTGATCAAGGATACATATGAAGGAGCTAAGACTTGGGTGAGGACTGTGGGAGGAGACCCGGATTATTTCCCTGTGGTGATTAGGTTGCACCAGGGATCATCTCTTAGCCCATTTTTATTCACTCTAGCAATGGATGTGCTGACGCGACAAATCTAAGGGGAGGTGCCATGGTGTATGTTATTTACAAATGCCATAATGCTGATTGACGAGACACATTGTGGGGTTAACACTAGGCTGGACATGTGGAGACAGACCCTAGATTCTAAAGGTGTTACACCCCATGTTTTCGTACATGGAAGTATGTCATAAGCAAATTGATATAAGTTCGGAAATGAGATATTACATCCCGCATTTCGCACGTTAAAGTTTCGTCGTAAGTTAAATGACATATGTTCGGAAATGAGATTATTTTGAGATTATAAGTATTATGCTATTTCAAAACAAGTGATAAGTAAATTTGTAAAAGTTAGAGGGTAAACGAATCAAAGAAAATGCTGCCATATGGCATTTAACTAAGCCAAAGTGGCACCAATGTGCATGATGAGTCACAAGACATAAGATGCCTTGTTTACACGTAAGAATTCTTGGATGATTACCTTGGTTGGGTTACTTATTTGGTAATGTACTTTCATATGTATGTTAATTTACACAATGCTAAGGTAGATAGTTTCTGCTGCGTTTTACTCCCTATTCTAATATAGTTGAAAGATTGCCTTTAAGCCTAAAAACAATTGATGCATATTTTGGCAAGTGAATTAAACATATTTTATGGGCGTTGGATATGATTACCATCTTACTTTGCATCATTATGGACGTGAATTAGACCAGCAACGTTGGATGTTAAGCTTGCTAATGGATGAAGCTCAAATAGCTCGTTTGAAACTTCATAATACGATAAGCGTGATATTTGCAATTCTAAGGGAGTACAGTGCAATCTTTCTCAAGAATATCATATGGATTTTTCCTACTTCGATCCTCCGTTACGTGTTTTTGCAAAAGACATGTGTTAGTGGGATCGTCAAGAGAATCGGTTCACGTATGTTAAGGCTATCCCTTCTTTCCTTTTGGCATGATCCAAATGATACAAATGAAACGAGAAAAATACGCAACTTTCATAAATGACTCTATTCATAGAAATAGTAGGGGTGTCTATATTCTTGATTCCCCATATGTCTTATTCTTATATCATCTGTTCATGGGTTTCAGAAAATACGTAAATTGATAAAGTTTATTTCATGATATTAATCAAAGGCATATCGATCTTATGACATTCTGAGAAATGTTATTAACGCATTTCATATGAATTTCATTCATTTATATATGTACATTGACCCATGACCAGATGACGTTATATACGCGTATATTATATGTATATGGGATATGGGAAAAGGATACGGTGTTATATATGCACCACCACCTGATTAACTGGTATACGTTGATAATTTGCCCACCATGGTCGAAATGATATGATGGGATGCCCTCAGAGGATTGATGATGTTATATACACATATACCTATGCGTGGTATGGCATTTATATGCATATGCACGACTGTTTAAATATTAAATGATTCACAGAGCTATTTAGACTCACATATTGAGTCTTTTACTCCTTGTTTTTCTCATGTCTATTGTTTACTGATCTTCATTTCTTACATACTCGATACATTATTTGTACTAACGTCCTTTGTTCCTGGGGATGCTGCATTTCATGCCCGCAGGTCCCGATAGATAGGTTAAGAGTCCTCCAAGTAGGCTACCAGCTCAGCGAAAGGTGTTGGTGCACTCCATTTGCTCCGTAGTTACTTATTTGGTTAGTATGATTTGTACATGTATTGATTGGTACGACGGGGCCTCTCCCGACCTTTATGATATTTATGTACTCTTAGAGGCTTGTAGACAGATGTCGTGTATACGGATATTTGTATGGCCTTGTTGGCCTATGTTTTGAGTATATAAAGGATTATGTTGGCCTTATAGGCCCGTATGTCACAGGTATGAGTTTCTATATCAAGTTGAGTCATTCTATGTCGGGTATTCCCTCATGTTTACCATGGTTATCGCATGACGCCCCTTCTGGCCCACTTACCTATGATGATGTAATAAGAAAGGTACATTATGTTGGTACTCGGTTGAGTAAGGTACCGGGTGCCCGTCGCTGCCCATCAGTTTGGGTCGTGACAAAAGTGGTATCAGAGCAGTTTTGTCCTAGGGAGTCTACAAGCCATGTCTATTAAAGTCTTGTTTATGGGTGTGTTGTGCACTACACTTATAAGTAGGAGCTACAGGGCATTTAAGACTGTCACTCTTTCTTTTTACTTTAGATCATGTGGTAGAGCCTAATTGTAAGAATTAAAACTCCTAAATTTTATTTTATTCGTAATACAATGATACCTACAACCATAAAGACAGTTGGTAAGAGATTGAATGTGGCTATGGAAGAGTTGAGTCAGAGGAACTCGAATTTTCATGATGCTTATGATGAGTAAATGTAAGGACTTTACTAGATCATGTGGGTACTAAGACATGTAAGCCTCTTGATAAGGAGCCTTAAGGCAAGAATATCTATCCACCCATATGGTGAAAGGCAATGAGAGATTCCGAAGATAGATACAAGTTTGAACAAGTAAAAGAAGTAAGATGAAGAAGGGTGCGAGGTGCCCAGATAAGGAAGATTATCAGTATTTATAATTCAGGCAGTGGAATATAAGCCTTTTGAGTTACCTTCAACAATAATGGAGGTATGTACAATTGGCCACACCCATCTCATTTATGCCTTATGGGGGGCTAACAGAAGTAGTATAAGAGAAGGCAGGATATCGGAATTTATCTGGGGTTAGGGTAACCTAAAATGGTGGATGGATTGTTACGTTAGCTGACATTTTTCAAGAATATTGAAAATGTGCTAATAGATCTCCTTGTGAGACACTCAGATGGTGAACTCTAAAATAGTACAGCTAGATATGAGTACTACAAAGATAGGCATTGGAAGCCTTGGAAGGATAAATATTACTTTAGTGTGGTTCCCGTCCCTAGTAGAGAGAGAATGTTAGGCAAACCGAAGAGCCGGTGGATGGAGCAAGGAGAGCTAAAAGCAAAAGAATGTCTTGTTGATGTTTTCAGAATAAAGTAAGAGATGGAAATGTTAGCTGGGAAATAAGAAGAGAGTTAATGAAGCATTAAGAATAAGATGTGATACATGGATAATAACGGTAGATCAAAAAATAATAATAATAACAGTATTACAGAGTCTATAGTTAAGTGAAGGAAAAGACAAGAGGTGACAGGCCTTGAGACAACAAAAGAGTATAGGCCATAAAGTCATATCCTTATTTCGAGAAATAAGTTCATGACTCCAATGCGACTACCAGAAGAAAAGGTTAGACCCCAGAATAATAGAAATAAGTATGGGTTGGTGAACAAGATTAACTGAACATGAATTAGGGACTGAGTGATTTGATAATGGTCGACATCATGAGAATTTTAGATTTTGTTCTGGTGATAATAGAATGGATAACAGAAGAAGATTCATGAGAAATTCAGAGAATGTTCATTCAGCAAGACGCTTCCCTAAATCAAGCAATGTGAGCAAATTTAAGCTTAAGGGACTGTATGTTCCAGTTACACTAAGTGTCACCCTCGTGAGTAAGGAATATTTTTATCCTTAGTATAGAAGGATTACCGCAAGATAAGTAAGGGTCATCGATGATGTGAAAGGACGCCAAAGATGAAGAGGTAAAACATCTATAGGTAGATCGCCATAGTGCTAAATCTTAGTACTCCCCTAAAGGGGGGAATATGGAGTGGTGTGGCATTAAGTCAGAATTAAGTGGTTTTAGTAACTATGGAATAGTAAAGGAAGAATGCGATAAAAATGAGAAAGGAATAAGATTGCACTTATCCAAATCCTACAGATTGCTATGATTCTAGAACATTATGCAAACACGACGTCAAGGAGAGAACGTAAGGGTTCCTGCCCGAGATATTATTGATAGAGAAGGAGCATGTGTGAGACGTAAGTTAAGACAAAGGAAATAACCCAAGAAAGATTATGCGAAATAGTGATATGAGAATGGGCCAACGAGTAGTTAGTAGTTAATCCGGGAAGAGCCTAGTTAGGGCTAGAAAAGAGGATACAGACAAATCAACAGATTGTGCAAGATGAAAATAGTGAACCCCAACATGGGGAATTCAGTCTCGCAGATATGGCATCGTGATCCTTGAGATATATTCAAATAGGACTTAGGGTAGTTAAAGGTACCGTATGAGTATTACGGAAATAAAAGAGAATGCCACTGGGAAGACAGTCAAAATATTAGTTCAGAAGCAACCCTACAAGCACAAAGGCGTGGAAATAAGTAACTACGGATAATTATAGGCGGGGAAGAACATAAAAAATTCTGTCAAGTATACGATGTGATAAGCTCGCTGCTTTATAAGAGTCAAAGGGTCCTCCCTAAATACTACAGTGAAAGACTAGCTGCGAAAATAAGGAAGAAGGCTTCAACCTAAGCACAGTGACCTAAAGAGGAAATGGTCTTGTAACAACAGTCTCACAACAATATTGCATGCACTCCATAAGAAAGTGTCACCTATCGTAGCTAATAAGCGGGAAATAAAACCAAAAGTAATATTCGAGACCATATGAATTACACAAAATTTTGACATGCATGGGAACTAAGATAAGATAAGTATGCATGCAACAAGGGGGTAAAGGAAAAGTAATTGCTTACGTTCAAAGAAAGCTGAGATGGAACGAAAGGAATTATTCGATCAATAATCTATAATTAGTTACGTTATGAACGCACTTAAGATTTCAGAGTATTATCTATGCATCATAGATATTGACATTCATACAGCCGTAGAAGACTCTGGTAGAAGTTAAAAGAAAGAATTGAGCACAGGGCATAGACAAAGCATTGAATTGTTAGAAGATTGTATCATAGCACCCACGAAAGGCTAAAGTAATAACTAACACCAGGGGCCGCAGATCGGAAGATATCTTAAGCCTACATGAAGGTTGATTAGAAGAAAAGGAAACTAAGAGTTTAATCAACTAAGTAAATCAGGAGTCTGATTATTGGACCCAGAAAATTACAAAAATCGTGATTGAGAACATAACAGAATCACTTTTAATATTAGAGGTACAAGAGAGAAAGTACAACAGCCATATTTTGTAACGGCTCTACGGTAAAGCCAGTTAGAAGAGTGCTAGCCTTATAAGAAGTCAGTATGAAGCTCTCACTGGATTGTGTATGCACCAGAGCTGCAAGTGTTATAATAGAGCTTCAAATTATACCTATGTGGAAGGGAGGTCATGAAAGAGATAGAAGATGTGATGCGTGATTTTAAGGTAAGGTAAAGGTGAACAACATAAGAGATACTCAAATGCAGAAGGTTGTGAATACTTCATACTTCAGATAGAAGGCTAGAAGCGATGGGATTTAGTATCCAGGAGTGATAGCGGCGTCGTCAGTGGAATATCTTATACCCTATAGTTTCTAGGTACCGGTAGATCTAGTCAAGAGAATAAAGAAGAGTTAAAGACGATGTGATATCTCGCTTGATGTTCCAGAATAACACAAGAAAATCTATGATGCAAGCAAGTTGAAGGAAGGTTGTGATTAGTATAAATAGATATGTGTAGGTTGCAAGCTAAAGTATGGTAAAGGGACAAGGTTTTAGGAAGACAGGAGTAAGAATAAGAAAGGGCGAGTGAGAAGGTGACGAAAATGGATAAGTCCTCGGGATTAAGCATGTGAAAACAGGGGAGCTGATGGTTTCTCTAAGTTATAGAAAGCTCAGTATAGCCTGAATGAACTCAAAGGAGGCTAAGACTAGTAGCATTTAGAAGAGATGGAATGCTGCCCTGGTAGTAGAATGAGGGTGTGATTGTGATAGATCAAGGATGACGTTCAGGCCTTCGATTGAGTAATGACTTGAAGAGGATTTCATGAATTGTACGGGATTAAAATACCCATGTAAGGTGAGTCACATTGGGATGCTATAAAGTACTATTATGGAAGTATAGTATCACCCCTAGGTAGATCAATCTAATTACTTCAGATATCCCCGATGAAACGTGAGCCCTAGCGGTAGTGTTACATAAGAGGTCAAGTTATCAGTGGTAGATGATGGATCAACATTAAGGTGAATCAACAATAGAGGGATAAAAGTTCAACAGTATGAGATGAGATCAGGCTACATGATAGAAGGTAGCAACAGTTACGAGATTGGAAGGATTCTGACCATAAGTCATGGTGCGAGAAAGAGCCCTAAAGGAGGGAATGCTTTAGCCTTTGGTTTTATTTACAGAACATGAAGGCAAGGGAAGTATTAAAACCATTCGTAAGAGCTATCCGGTTATAAGACCGATAAGTGCATCAGTCAACATTCGAGGACGAATGTTCCAAATGGGGGAATGATGTTATACCCCATGTTTTCATATGTAGAAGTATGCCATAAGCAAATTGATTTAAGCTCGGAAATGAGATGTTACATCCCGCATTTTCGCATGTTAAAGTTTCGTCATAAGTTAATCGTCGTAAGTTTGGAAATGAGTTTGTTTTGAGATTATAAGTATTATGCTATTTCAAAACAAGTGATAAGTAAATTCGTAAAGGTTAGAGGGTAAACGAATCAGAGAAAATGAGTTTCATTGAATGTTGTCATTTTGAAATAAAATACGGTCCAAACTATAATACCCTGTATTTATAGACTAATGCCATACAAGGTACCACATGACCATGATAGTAAGGTGTATAAGGTGTGTTAAAAGCGAGTAGTATTTTAAGTAATTTGAGATAATTCTTAATTATGTGGATAATTGATTAATTGTGGGGATAATTATGGTATTAAATAGGATTAAGTAGATAAGGATCTTTTTTTGGGAGGCTGCCACATGGCATTTAACTAAGCCGAAGTGGCACCAATGTGCACGATGAGTCACAAGACATAATATGCCTTGTTTACACGTAAGAATTCTTGGATGATTACCTTGGTTGGGTTCCTTATTTGGTAATGTACTTTCATATGTATGTTAATTTACACAATGCTAAGATAGATAGTTTCTGCTGCGTTTTACTCCTTGTTCTAATATAGTTGAAAGATTGCCTTTAAGCCAAAACAAAATTGATACATATTTTGGCAAGTGGGAAAGACATGTTTTACAAGGAGAAGCTTTAATCTCCTAGGAGTTGGATATGATTACCACCTTACTTTGCATCATTATGGACATGAATTAGACCAGCAATGTTGGAAGCTAACCTTGCTAATGTATGAAGCTCAAATAGCTCGTTTGAAACTTCATAAATGATAAAGAGTGATATTTGCGATTCTAAGTGAGTATGGTGCAATCTTTCTCAAGAATATCATACAGATGTTCCCTACTTCGGTCCGCCGTTACGTGTTTTCGCAAAAGACATGTGTTAGAGGGATTTTCAAGAGGATCAGTTCAGGTATGTTAACGTTATCCCTTCTTTCCTTTTGGCATGATCCAAATGATACAAATGAAACGAGCGAAATACACAACTTTCATAAATGACTCTATTCATAGAAATACTAGGGGTGTCTATATTCTTGATTTCCCATGTGTCTTATTATTATATCATCTGTTCATGGGTCTCAGAAAATACGTAAATTGATAAAGTTTATTTTATGATATTAATCAAAGGCATATTGATCTTATGACATTCTGAGAAATCTTATTAACGTATTTCATATGCATTTCATATGCATTTCATTCATTTATACATGTACATTGACCAATAAATAGATGACGTTATATACACGTATATTCTATGTATATGGGATATGGAAAAAGGTTACGGCGTTATATACGCACCACCACCTGATCAGCTGGTATACATTGATGATTTGCCCACAGTGGCCGAGATGATATGATGGGATGCCTTCAGTGGCTTGATGCTGTTATGTACATATATACCTATGCATGGTATGGCATTTATACGCATATGCATGACTTTTTAAACATTAAATGATTCACAGAGCTATTCAGACTTACATGTCGAGTCTTTTAATCCATGTTTCTCTTATGTCTATTATTTACTTATCTTCATTCCTTACATACTTGGTAAATTATTTGTACTGACATCCCTTTTTCCTAGGACGCTGCGTTTCATGCTCGCAGGTCCCGATAGACAGGTTGAGAGTCCTCCAAGTAGGCTATCAGCTCAGTGAAAGATGTTGGTGCGCTCCATTTGCTCCGGAGTTGCTTATTTGGTCAATATGATTAGTATATGTATTGATTGGTACGGCGGGGCCTGTCCCGAACTTTTTAATATTTATGTACTCTTAGAAGCTTGTAGACATATGCCGTATATACGGATACTTGTATGGCCTTGTTGATCTATATTTTGAGTATATAAAGGATCATGTTGTCCTTATAGGCCCGCATGTCACAGGTATGAGTTTCTACATCAGGATGGGCCGTTCTATGTCGGGTTTTCCCTCATATTTACCCTAGTTATCTCATGACGCCCCTTCTGGCTCACTTACCCATGATGATGTAATAAGAAAGATACGTTACATTGGTAATCGGTTGAGTAAGGTATCAGGTGCCCGTCGCGGCTCATCGGTTTGGGTCGTGACAAAAGGTTTCAAGTTGAGTAGGACAAATGCAGTATATTTGGAGTACAAGTTCAGAGTTGGGACACACGAAGCTGAATTGGAAGTGAAGCTTGATACATAAGCCATCACTTAGAGAGATAGTTTTAAATTTCTTGGGTCTGTAGTAAAAAGTAATAGGTAGATTGACAAGGATGTTACTCATCGTATTGGAGTGGGGTGGATGAAATGGAGTCTCTTGTGTGATAGAAATGTACCACCAAGAATTTAGGGAAAGCTCTACAGGGCAGTAGTTAGACCGCTATGTTGTATGGAGTCGAGTGTTTGCCAGTCAAGAAGTCTCATATCAAGGAGATGAAAGTAACGAAAATGAGGATGTTGAGATGGATGTAGGGGTATACCATGAGAGATAAGATCAGGAATGAAATTATTAGAGACAAGGTGGGTGTGGCTCCTATGGAAGACAATAGGCAAGAATCGAGATTGAGATAGTTCGGGCATGTGAAGAAGAGAGACATAAATTTTCCGGTTAGGAGGTGCAAGAGGTTGAACATGGCGGGTCAGAAAAGGGGTAGAGGGAGGCCTAAGAAGAATTGGGGAAAGGTGATTAGGCAGTACATGGTGCTACTTCAGCTTATCGAGTACATGACCCTTAATAGGAAGGTGTGAATATCGAGTATTAGAGTTGTGGGTTGACAGTAGTCGGGAGTTTTTCCTAGTCTCACCTGCAGTATGAGTACTATTCTTAGTTTACTATTCCTAGTTCCGTGTTGGTATACGGTGTGTCATTCTTACCGATAGTATTGGCACTATTATTGTATTTTCTTGTTCCTAGATCTTTGTTATTACTTGATCATTTTCTTTCTTTGTCCCATTATATTGTTGTTGCTATTTTTTGTTTATTGCTCCCTTTTCTGTTCCTGAGCCAAGGGTCTACCAGAAATGGCCTCTCTACTCTCATAAGGTAGGGGTAAGGTCTGCGTACACATTACTCTCCCTAGACCCCACTCGTAAAATTTTACAGGATTTGTTGTTATTGTTGTTGTTGACATAAAACTAAACAAGATTATAACAGGTCACAGAATTAATTGAACCGAACATAATGTAATATTGTGTCTGTTCAATGTGATCTTATCTCGTGAGAAGCAAAATATTGCTAAAGTGAAGTTCAGCATCTTCATCTGACGAATTATAAAATATACTACCCAGCGTATCTATCAATTTTCGGTCTGGTGATTTGCAATAGGATCTGTCGACACCGCTATTAATTAACTTTTACCTTCATATAAGGAATTTGTGCAAAAGTAGGATCCGTGTTACACACCTGGAAGCTTATGTTTGCATAAGTCATGCCCCACTCGGGGAATAATCTTCGCACAATTTTTACTTTTAACTATTTTTAGATTATTCACAAGTCTTTTCATATTGGCGAAATTTTCTTTGTTCAAAAGTCATGCCGACGCGTCACAAATTTAGTACAGTCTTCATTCTACCAATCTTTACATTGTTCACATACATGTCAAAGTTCAAGGAGTCTATCCATCGCGTATAGACTTCAAGGGAAGTATTGTCGGATTGGCAAGATTTGTTTGTATTGTTTAGTTGTTCACAAGTTTGCAAGACTTGATACTATATTCATTTTACCCTTGTTTCTAAATAGTTCAGTCTTGTTTGATTGCCTGTATTGTTCAATATTCACATGTTTTGACGGACTAACAAGGCTTGATACTATCTTAATTAATTTTATTGTTAAAATGTTCACAAGTACTCTTGACAGATTGGCCAAAATTATATGCAAGAGCCTTCCACACTAGGATGCACTCTATTCTGTCTCCCGATGCAATTGCACAATTCAACAGGAGAAAGGCGTATTGGAATCTCGTTCAAGTCTGCAAGCGCAGGCGCATCTGTGCAGAAGGCCACTAAAAGCGAATGTCGTTATCATAGAGGGATGTGTACCTCTAGGACAACGAAAGGGGACTATTTGTATGGAGTAAAATTGATGAATGACAGGTAGATGCTGGTCGAATTGACATGTGGCAATAAAGATAAGTAGGATATGAGTCAGATGATAGTTGGCACCGGTTACGAACATATGATCGGCGTTGTATAAGATCCGAAGACATTGGATCCGGGGACAAAGGTTTGAAAGGAAGTTATTGGTTGGAAAATGCAGCATTCAATGAGCATCAATTACAAAGAATCTTTGCATTAATACTCAACCGTTATACAACCATCAAGAGGAGTTTTTATTCATATTAAAGAAGAGATTGATTTGGGGAGCTTGTCTCCTTGAATTGAGCTATAAATAGAAGAATTTGTACTCATTGTAGACATGAAATGTCTGTGCGCAAAAAAGACTAACCTTGTTCTTACTCTATTAAACATTTTTTCTGCTTTATACTTTGCTCTTATTCTTGCTTCTGGAGAAGCTCATTTCACAGTCAAGCTTGTATTGTCTTCAAGTTTCATTAATTAATTTATTTATGTTCTTAGTTATTTTATATTCTTGGATCCAATTAATTCATGTGTCTATAAACCACATTACAAATTCAACTATACCATTTTAGAGGTAAATGATTTGGCGTCCACCGTGGGGCATAGACAATTGTAGTATTACTTTGATCCGTTCATCTGTTACTAATACTTTTTAAAAGTTTTTTCATCAGTAAAGTAAAAATAGATATGTCAACTAATGATGTGAACAACTCCTTCAATGTTGGAACAAACAATAAGCGTGAGGATATGTTTCTGCGTAATGATTCAACCATTGAAACACGCAATGATAAAGATGAGACAACTCTGGTTCGTGCAGAACAAAATTCTCGGCGTGTGAGAAGTCCAACTCCTGATGATATGGACGATGAACCTGTTGTTGAAACAATGAAAGTTTTGAGAGCACGACAAAAGGAAATCATAAACCATCTCTCAAGACAAGTCCAGATAATAACGGAGCTCCAGCAAGCACTTCCAGTTGCCTCCAATAATCTCAATGGAGGAATTTGAGCTCCTCCCAGTGTGCCTGCAAATCAAACCACACAAAGAACCGGTAACATTGCATCGAGGGAGGAGTTTGGATTTAATGAAAATCAAACAGGTGATTTAAGTAGTGGATCCGGGAATGACAACAACACAAGTGATCCCTTTAAACCGAGCTCATGAGATTCATGAGGGAAATGAGTGATCGAAATAGATCAAAATGCTAATGAATTCCACGCTCGGATGGATCAGATCCTGGGAGCACCACCGATATTCAAGGGTCTAAATTCAAACAAGTATACACAACTATCATTCAAACCAAGTGAGACCTTGAATCGATTCCAAAGTTTTTCAAGATTCCTAATATTCTAAAGTATGATGGAACTTTAAATCCACGAGAGTGTATAACAACTTACACTATGGCTTTAAAGGGAAATTATTTGACCCTGCATGAGATCGAATATGTCATGCTGAAGAAATTCGACGAAATTCTAACAAAGGGTGATTTAACATGATACTCTATTTTACCTAATCGTTCGATTGGCTCTTTTGAAAGGTCATACGAGGGAGAGGAAAACTAAGCTAGGAAAGCATATATATATTCAGAATCGCTCAAGGAGAACCTGAATTGTTGTGGGAGTTCATAATCTAATTTCAAAAGGAGAGGTTGTTCTTGACGGCGGTACCAGATGAGTGGGAAGCTGAAGCGTTCACTAAAGGTATCAATCCTTTAAGCCCTGATGCCTCTAGGAAATTGAAGAAGAGCCTGTTGAAGTTTCAGGCAACCACATTGTAACGATCCGGCCGGTCGTTTCGAGAGTTATAGCCCCATTTTCCCCATTTCTACTTTCGTTTGTGCTTTTCAGCTATATTATGTTATATCCGTTTGTTGGTTCGGGTCCAGAGTGGTTTCAGGGTGGATTGAGATACTTAGTGTCTAAAGAAGAAACTTAAGTTGGAAAAGTCAACTGGATATTGACTTATGTGTAAACGATCTCGGATTTGAATTTTTATAGTTTCGTTAGCTCCGTTAGGTGATTTTGGACTTGGGAGTGCGTACGCGATGTGATTTGGAGGTCCATAGTAGAATTAGGCTTGAATTGACAAAAGTTGGAAATTTGGCGATTTTGGTCGGCAGTGAAAAATTTGATATCGGGTTCGGAATGAAATTTAAGAAGTTGGAGTAGGTTCACTTTGTCATTTGTGACGTGTGTGTAAAATTTGAGGTCATTCGGACGTGGTTTGGTTGGTTTCGGCATCGGTTGTCGAATTTGGAAGTTTAGAAGTTCTTAGGCTTGAATCCGAGGGTAATGTGGTGTTTTGATGTTGTTTTGAGTGATTCGAAGGCTCCACTAAGTTTGTATGTTATTGTATGACTTATTTATACGGTTGGTTGAGGTCCCAAGGGTTTCGGGGTGGGTCCGAGTGATTAACGGATTGTTTGAAGTTGGAAAATGCAGCTGAAGCTGCTGCTACTGGTATTTCCGCACCTGCGGAGGGGGAGCCGCAGGTGCGAGGTTGCAGGCGTGCGTGGGAGTTCGCATGTGCGGACAGTATTGAGGTAGGGTGGGTCCGCAAGTGCATAGGAGAGATCACATCTGCGAGTCGGCAAATGCGGATAGGTGCCCGCAGAAGCGGAAGTTAGGAGGTCAGGCAGTGGCCGCAGGTGGGAGGTTTCTTCCGCGCCTACATGGTCGCAGATGCGGATGTGGAGCGCAGGTGCGAGGTTGGGGGTTTTATTGATTTTCTGCAGGTGCGGAGGTTCTTGCACAGATCGGCACCACAGGTGCGCATATTTAGCCGCAGGTGCGAAAGACCTGGGCAGAAACTATAAATTGAACACTTCGCGATTTTTTGTTCATTTCCACCATTTTCAAGTCGGTTTTTGGAGCTTTTGGAATGATTATTGAAGGGAAT
Source organism: Nicotiana otophora (assembly GCA_000715115.1). Taxonomy (NCBI): domain Eukaryota; kingdom Viridiplantae; phylum Streptophyta; class Magnoliopsida; order Solanales; family Solanaceae; genus Nicotiana; species Nicotiana otophora. The sequence goes on along the minus strand of AWOL01S0009738.1, from coordinate 112,883 downwards.
TCAAGGGTATTCACTAAGATAAGTTGCTTGAGCTCTATTATCATTAGCTATGGTATTGTTCCGTTAATTTCTCACCTAATTAATAGGATATTCGGAGTGAAATAAGGGGTTAGGGCTTGGGATTTTGGAGAGAGTAATTTAAGGATTTGAGGGACCAAATGAGGTCGGATTGTAATGAATTTAGTATGGGTAGACTCGGGAGTAAATGGGCTTTCGAGTTTTGTAATGTTTGTTGGATTTCGACGCGTGGGCCCGAGGGTCGAGTTTGAGTGAATTTTGGGTTTTGGCCTATAAATTAGTATTTTCCTTGTGGGATTCAGTCTTTTAGCTCATATTGATCACATTTTATGGCTCGTTGCTAGATTCAGGTCAGTTAGAGGCCGGTTCGAGAGGAAAGAGCATTCCGGAGTAGGAGTTCTACGTTGTTGAGATAAGTAACAGTCTTAAATCTTGTCTTGAAGGTATGAAACTCAGAGTTTGATATAATGTGACTATTTGAAGGTGGCACCCATGTTAGGTGATGGGCGTGTGGGTGTATGCCATGAGGGATTGAGACTTGATCTGTCCTGGGAGACTGTGAAGTCTAATGGCCTTTATTTATGTTCATATGCATTCCTGTCTACTAGAACTTGACTTCCTTTCATGTTAGAAATCTTGCTTAGGCTATTTTCGTGCTCATAGTAGTTATATTCAGTCATAGTGATTCTTTTACATTCTTACCTCAGTCTCTGTTATTTTCCTGTATGATATACTATAACACTTGATTTGGGTTGTTTTCCGTTCCTTTATTGAGAGCTGTGAGACTAGAGAGGTTCATGACTGAGTAAGGCCGAGGGCCTGTTTGTGAGATATTATACTATAGCATGTGAGTTGTCCGTGCAGATCCTTATATTATACTATAGCACGTGAGTTTTCCGTGTGGATCCAGATATTTATACTATGGCACGTGAGTTGTCCGTGCATCACTTGAGTTGTCTGTGCAGATTATAGTGCTTGGGCTGTAGGAGCCCCTCATGAGTCTGAACACCCCCAGTGAGCGCAAGTGCCTATTGAAAGTGTGTATTGAGGGCTGAGAGTCGAAAGTGTGAGCTGTTGAGATGGGTTGAGTGACTTCTTTCTTGAGAAGCTATACTTGCTTTTATTTATTATTGCACTTAGCTGTTATCTATTGTTGTTGTGAAATTTTTGGAAGATTCATATCTGTTTTATATGAGCGCGAACTGATTTGACTTATACCACAGGATTTGAAAGTATGTTCACTCTATACTGAAAACTTTTAAAATGAATTGTATTGTATAGCTCGTCACTACTTCTCAATTCCTTATTTATTTCTGTTACTTGCTGAGTTGGTTGTATTCATACTACACCTTGCACTACATGTGCAGATCCAGGTGTGTCTGAGCACGAAGATTGTTGAGTAGAGGCTTGTTTGAGTTTCGGAGACTGCAAGGTAGTTGCCAGCATCTGTAGGACCTTGTTACTCCTTCCATATTTCTTTTCGTTTTGTACTGATATTTAGACATTGACTGTAATAGTTTTAAATACTTAGACGCTCATGACTAGTGACACCCCGATGTTTGGGGATGGTTTCCGCATTTTGATTCTATATTGAGTTCAACTTTGATTTTATGAAAATTTTCATGATATGGAAAGCTTTACTTTACGTTTATATTTAGTTTGGAAGTAGTTTTGGGAAGGTCGGCTTACCTAGTACCACCGATAGGCGCCATCACAATGGGTTAGGTTTTGGGTCGTGACAAGTTGGTATCAAAGCCCTAAGTTACATAGGTCTCATGAGTCATGAGCGGGTTAGTAGAGTCTTGCGGATCAGTACGGAGATGTCTGTACTTATCTTCGAGAGGCTTCAGTACCCTTAGGAAAATTTCACATTCTTGGATTCATGTCGTGCGAATCTGTTTATTCTGGTAATTAAACACATATTGTTCCATTCTCTCACAGATGGTGAGGAGTCGTGCTACCAGTCAGGAGGGCCAGCCATCAGTACCACCAGCCAGGGCCGCGAGAGGGCGAGGCCGCGGTAGAGGCAGTGGTAGGGGCAGAGGTGCAGCCCGTACAACAGCTGGGGCAGTACCTGCAGATCCACCAGTTGTCCCATATCAGGACCAGGTTCCAGTTGTTGATGCACCATCTCAGGCACCACCTGCACCTATTGTGATTCCAGGCCTCCAGGAGGCCCTAGCTCAGTCTCTGACAACGTGTACCGGCCTTGCTTAGGCGGTCTCTATCTCGACGGCCGCATCCACTTCTCAGGCCGGGGGAGGCACTCAGACTCCCACCGCTCGTACACCCGAGTAGGTTGTTCAGGGACTACAGACACTGAAAGCACCACCAGCCCAGCCGGTTGCAGCTGCTTAGGATTATGTGGTTCCTGCTATGCATGAGGATGGTTATCGCAGGTTGGAGAGGTTTAGGAGACTCAAGCCTCCACCTTTCAATGGCACAGAGAGAGAGAGAATGCCCGGGACTTCTTGGATAAGTGTCAGAGGATACTCCATATAGCTGGTATTGCGGAGATATATGGGGTCTCATTTACTACTTTTCAGTTTTTTGGGGCTGCACTCAGAGGGTGGGAGACTTACGAGAGGTTTAGGCCTGTTGGCGTAACACCCCTTACTTGGCAGCAGTTCTCCATGGTCCTTTTGGGGCATCTGGTGCTACCTTTGATGAGGTTGTCGACATTGGTCAGCAGATTGAGATGGTTCACAGTCAGGAGAGGGTTGAGAGGGAGGCCAAGAGGCCTCGTGGTCAGGATGGATTTAGCAGTGCTCATTTTGGGGTTTAGTAGGCCTCGTGGTCAGGATGGATTTAGCAGTGCTCCTTTTGGGGTTTAGTTCCAGCACGGTAGAGTTCGGTATTTCAGATAGACTCAGTCAGCTCGACCATTTCACCGTGGTGCATCATCTGGCCATGGTTCTCACATTCATCAGCAGGGCCAGTCATCATTCAGTGCACTACCAGTGCAGAGTTCTCATTATGCCCCGCCCACTCAGGTATCCTTTGGTAGTTCTTTTGGGCATCAGGAGTAGTAGTTTCGTCAGAGGAGGGGTCGTTTCGATTGCTGAGATTTTGGTCAAATTATGAGAGATTGCCTTAGGCTATTGAGTGGGACTCCACAGGGGAGTACTCGGCCGATGGCACAAGCACCAATTCCTCCACTACTCGCCCAGCCAGCCTGGGGTAGAGCTTAGCCAGCTAGGGGTGGAGCCCAGTCAGCTAGGGGTCTCCCGAGAGGGAGAGGCAAATCAGGGGGTAGCTAAGCCCGTTTATTTGTTCTCGATATTATTTGACCCTGGTTCCACATATTCATATGTTTCCTCATACTTTGTTCATTTTTTGGATATGCCCCGTGAGTCTTTAGTTTTATCCGTTGATGTATCTACTCCTGTGGGCGATACGATTGTTGTGGACCGTGCATATCGGTCATGTGTGGTGACTATTAGGGATCTGGAGACCCGAGTGGACCTTTTGCTGCTCAGTATGGTTGACTTTGATGTGATATTGGGTATGGATTGGTTATCTGCATGTCATGCTGTTCTATATTGTCACGCAAAGACCGTGACGCTGGCGATGCTGGGATTTTTGAGGGTTGAGTGGAGCGGTTCTATAGATTATGTACCTAGTAGGGTGATTTAATATTTGAAGGCTCAATATATGGTTAAGAAGGGTTGCCTATCTTATTTGGCGTTTGTGAGGGAAGTTAGTGCAGAGACTCCTGCCATTGATTTTGTTCTGGTGGTGCGTGATTTTTCGGATGTGTTTCCTACAAACCTGCCAGGCATGCCACCTGACAGAGATATTGACTTCGGTATTGATTTGGTGCCAGGAACTCAGCTCATTTCTATTCTACCGTATTGTATCTCACCGGCGGAGTTAAATGAACAGCTTCAGGAATTCCTTGATAAGGGGTTTATTTGGCCTAATATGTCACCTTGGGGAGCATCGGTTCTATTTGTAAAGAAGAAGGATGGTTCCATAAGGATGTGTATTGATTATAGGCAGTTGAACAAGGTCACAATCAAGAACAAGTATCCTTTGCCTTGTATAGATGATTTATTTGACCAGCTTCAGGGAGCGGGGGTGTTCTCCAAGATTGATTTGATTTTTGGATATCACCAGCTGAAGATTCGGGATTCGGACATTCTTAAGACAACTTTCAGACCCATTATGGCCATTATAAGTTCTTGGTGATGTCATTTGGGCTGACCAATGCCCCAGCAACGTTCATGCATTTGATGAACACTGTATTCCAGCCCTATTTGGACTCATTCATTATTGTATTAATTGATGACATCCTGGTGTACTCTCGTAGCCAGGAGGAGCATGCTCATCATTTAAGGGTTGTATTGCAGAGATTGAGGGAGGAGAAGCTTTATGCAAAGTTCTTCAAGTGTGAGTTCTGGTTCGGTTCCGTATCATTCCTGGGGCATGTGGTGTCCAGTGAGGGTATTTAGGTGGATACGAAGAAGATATAGGCGGTCCAAAGTTGGCCCAGACCATCCTCGGCTATAGAGATTCAGAGCTGTTTTGGTTTGGCTGGTTATTACCATCGGTTCGTTCAGGGTTTCTCGTCTATTGCATCGCCCTTGAACAAATTGACCCAAAAGGGTGCTCTATTCAGGTGGTCGGATGAGTGTGAGGAGATATTTCAGAAGCTCAAGACTGCTTTGACCACAACTCCAGTGTTAGTTCTGCCATCAGCTTTAGATTCTTACACCGTGTATTGTGATAACTCGAAGGTAGGTATTGGATGTGTTCTGATACAGGAGGGTAGGGTTATTTCCTATGTCTCGCGCCAGGTGAAGACCTATGAGAAGAACTATCATGTCCATGATCTTGAGTTAGCAGCCATTGTTCACGCCTAGAATATTTGGCGTTATTATTTATATGGAGTTCATTATGAGATCTACACTGATCACGGGAGTTTGTAGTGTCTGTGGAAGCAGAAGGATCTTAATTTGTGTAAGCGGAGATGGTTAGAGCTTCTCAAGGACTATGATATCACTATTTTGTACCATCCGGGGAAGTCCAATGTGGTGGCCGATGCTTTGAGTCGCCGGGCGAGGAGTTTGGGAAGTTTAGCATATCTCCCAGCAGCAGAGAGATGCTTGACATTGGATGTTCAGGCCTTAGCAGGCCGAGTCAGATTGGATATTTTGGAGCCGAGTCAGGTTTTGGCTTGCGTGGTCTCCAAGTCATCGCTTTATGACCGTATGAGGGAGCGTCAGTATGATGACCCCCACTTGCTCGTTCTTCAAGACAGGGTTCAGAGAGGTGATGCTAGGGATGTGACTATTGGTGATGACTGCATGTTGAGGATGTAAGGCCGGATATATGTGCCTAATGTAGATGGGCTTAGGGAGTTGATTCTTGAGGAGACCCACAACTCGCGGTATTCCATCCATCCAGGTGCCGCAAAGATGTACAAGGATTTGAGGCAACACTATTAGTGGAGGCGGATGAAGAAGGATATAGTTGGGTTTGTCGCTCGGTGTCTCAACTGTCAGCAGGTTAAGTATGAACATCAGAGACCGGGTGGCTTTCTTTAGAGGTTAGAGATCCCAGAGTGGAAGTGGGAGCGAATCAACATGGACTTCGTAGTTGGGCTCCCACGAACTTCAAGGAAGTTCAATGCTATTTGGGTGATTGTGGATCGGTTGACTAAGTCCTCTCACTTCATTCTAGTTGGTACTACTTACACTTCAGAGCGGTTGGCTGAGATTTATATCCAAAAGGTTGTTCGCCTGTATGGTTTTCTAGTTTCCATCATTTCAGATAGAGGTACTCTGTTTACATCGCATTTTTGGAGGGCCGTGCAGCAAGAGTTGGGTATCAGGTTGAATTGAGCACAGCTTTTCACCCTCATACGGACGGGCAGTCCGAGCACACTATTAAGATATTGGAGGACATGTTACGCGCTTTTGTCATTGACTTTGGGGGTTTATGGGACCAGTTCTTGCCACTCGCGGAGTTTCCATATAACAACAGTTATCAGTCGAGTATTCAGATGGCTCTGCACGAGGCTTTATATGGGAGTAGGTGTAGATCTACGGTAGGATGGTTTGAGCTGGGTGAGGCTAGGCTCTTAGGTACAGACTTGGTCCAGGATGCATTAGATAAGGCAAAATTGATTTAGGAGCGGCTTCACACGACGCAGTCTAGGCAGAAGTGCTACGCAGACAGGAAGGTACGTGATGTGTCGTTTATGGTTAGGGAGACGGTTTTGCTATAGGTATCACCCATGAAGGGTGTTATGAGGTTTGGAAAGAGGGGCAACTTGAGCACCCGGTTCATTGGGCCTTTTGAGGTGCTTCAGAGGATAGGGGAGGTGGCTTATAAGATTTCCTTGCCACCCAGCTTGTCGAGTGTGCATCCAGTGTTTCATGTGTCCATGATCCAGAAGTATGTTGGCGATCCGTCCAATGTTTTGGAATTCAACACGGTTTAATTGGAGGGTGATATGACTTATGATGTGGAGCCGATGGCCATTTTGGATTGGCAGGTTCGGAAGTTGAGGTCAAAGAACATAACTTCGGTGAAGGTGTAGTGGAGAGGTCACCCTATGGAGGAGGCCACCTGGGAGACCGAGCGGGAGATGCAGAGCAGATATCCACACCTATTCGAGACTCCAGGTATGTTTCTAGATCCGTTCGAGGACGAATAGTTGTTTAAGAGGGGAGGATGTAACGACCTGGTCGGTCGTTTCGAGAGTTATAGCCCCGTGTTCCCCATTTCTGCTTCTTTTTGTTCTTTTCAACTATATTATGTTAAATCAGATTGTTTGTTTGGGTCAAGAGTGGTTTCGGAGTGGATTGAGAAACTTAGTCTCTAAAGTAGAAGCTTAAGTTGGAAAAGTCAATTGGATGTTGACTTATGTGTAAACGATCTCGGATTTGAATTTTTATGGTTTCGTTAGCTCCGTTAGGTGATTTTAGACTTAGGAGTGCGTCCGGAATGTGATTTGGAGGTCCGTAGTAGAATTAGGCTTGAATTGACGAAAGTTGGAAATTTGACGATTTTGGTCGGCAGTGGAAAATTTGATATCTGGGTCCGAATGGAATTGCGGAAGTTGGAGTAGGTTCGCGGTGTCATTTGTGACGTATGTGTATTATTTGAGGTCATTCGGACGTGGTTTGGTTGGTTTCGGCATCTATTGTCAAATTTGGAAATTTAGAAATTCTTAGGCTTGAATCCGAGGGTAATTTGGCGTTTTGAAGTTGTTTTGAGTGATTCGAAGGCTCGACTAAGTTTGTATGTTGTTATATGACTTGTTGGTATGGTTGGTTGAGGTCCCGAGGGGCTAGGGGTGAGTTCGGGTGGTTAACGGATTGTTTGAAGTTGGAAAATGCAGTTAAGCTGCTGCTACTAGTATTTCTGCACCTGCGGAGGGGGCGTCGCAAGTGCAAGGTCGCAGGCGCGCGTGGGAGTTCGCAGGTGCGGACATTTTTGAAGTAGGCTGGGTTTGCAGGTGCATAGGAGAGCTCGCATCTGCGAGTTCACAGATGCGGATAGGTGCCCGCAGAAGCGGAAGTGAGGAGGTCAGGCAGTGGCCGTAGGTGCGAGGTTGTTTCCACACCTACATGGCCGCAGATACGAATATGGAGCACAGGTGCGAGGTTGGGGGTTTTATTGATTTTCCACAGATGCGGAGGTGCGGATGTGGCACCGCAGGTGCACATATTTAGCTGCAGGTACGAAAGACCTGGGCAGAAACTATAAATTGAACAATTTGCGAAATTTGGTTAATTTTCACCATTTCCAAGTTGGGTTTTGGAGCTTTTGGAGTGATATTTGAAGGGGATTTAAGGGTATTCACCGAGTTAAGTTGCTTGAGCTCTATTATCATTAGCTATGGTGTTGTCCTGTCAATTTCTCACGTAAGTAGTTGGATTTTGGGAGTAAATAAGGGGTTAGGGCTTGGGATTTTGGAGAGAGTAATTTGGGGATTTGAGGGACCAAATGAAGTCCAATGTTAATGAATTTAGTATGGGTAGGCTCGGGATTGAATGGGTTTTCGGGTTTTGTAACTTTTGTTGGATTTTGATGCATGGGCCTGAGGGTCGGGTTTGAGTGAATTTCGGATTTTGGCCTATAAATTGGTATTTTACTTGTGGGATTCATTCTTTTAGCTCATATTGATCATATTTTATTGCTCGTTTCTAGATTCGGGTCATTTGGAGGCAGTTAGAGAGGAAAGAGCATTCTGGAGTAGGAGTTCTACGCTGTTGAGGTAAGTAAGAGTTTTAAATCTGGTCTTGAGGGTATGAAACCCGGAGTTTGATATAATGTGATTGTTTGGAGGTGGAACCCATGCTAAGTGACAGGTGTATGATATACTGTAACACTTGATTTGGGCTGTTTTCCCTTCCTTTATTGAGAGCTATGAGACTATAGAGGTTCATGATTGAGTAAGGCCGAGGGCCTATTTGTGAGATATTATACTATAGCACGTGAGTTGTCCGTGCAACACATGAGTTGTCCGCGCGGATCCTTATATTATACTCTAGCACGTGAGTTGTCCATGCAGCACGTGAGTTGTCCATGTGGATCCAGATATTTATAATATGGCACGTGAGTTGTCCGTGCAGATTATAGCGCTTGGGCTGTAGGAGCCCCTCATGAGTATGAACACTCCCAGTGAGCGCTATTGAGAGTGTTTATTGAGGGCTGAGAGCCGAGAGTGTGAGCTGTTGAGATGGGTTGAGTGACTGCTGCCTTGCGAGGCTATAATTGCTTTTATTTATTATTGCACTTAGTTGTTATTTGTTCTTGTTGTGAAATTTCTAGAAGATTGATATCTATTTTACATGAGCGCGAACTGATTTGTCTTATACCACATGATTTGAAAGCGCATTCACTCTTTATTGAAAACTTTTAAACTGAACTGTACTGTATAGCTCGTCACTGCTTCTCAATTCCTTATTTATTTCTGTTACTTGCTGAGTTGGTTATACTCATACTCCACCCTGCACTACATGTCCAGATCCAGGTGTGTCTGAGCACGGAGATTGTTGAGTCCAGGCCTGTTTGGGTTTTGGAGACTGCAAGGTAGCTGCCAGTGTCCACAGGAACTTGTTACTCCTTCCATATTTATTTTCGTTTTGTACTGATATTTAGACATTGACTGTGATAGTTTTAAAATACTTAGACACTCATGACTAATGATATCCCGATGTTTGGGGCTGGTTTCCGCATTTTGATTCTATATTGAGTTCAACTTTGATTTTATGAAACATTCCTGGTATGGAAAGCTTTACTTTACTTTTATACTTAGTTTGGAAGTATTGTTGGGAAGTTTAGCTTGCCAAGTACCACCGATAGGCACTATCACGACGGGTTAGGTTTTGGGTCATGACACACATGGACAGATGTCCATAATCATTATGGATCAAAAAACAAAAGTGATTTTGATGCAGACCGGAGGTCTTCCACCCTTATAAAAGAGCGGATGGGCATGGAACTAAAGGTTTGGAGTCATCAGAAAGGTTTGTATCAGATAGAAGGATGGATCATGGTCGGAGTAGCAAGATTTTGTAGGAGAAAGAACCATTAGGGTCCCAGGCTTCAGCGTATCCCCGGTTGTCGGATTACAACTTCAATATTAGTTTAGTAGAATTTGTTTCAGCTATGAGAAACATCAGGGAGGCAAGATTTTCAAAACTAATTCATTCAGATCCTAGTAAAAGGGATCTTAGTATGTGGTGTGAATTCCACGGAATGCATAGACACAGGACTGGAGACTACCAGCATCTTTGTGAAGAGGTTGCAACATTATTGAAGAACAGTCTTCTTAGAGAATTTCTGAGTGACCGGTCCAAGAACATATGGAAGGAATCGAGATGCTACAGAACTAACAAAACCGGTCGCAGGGTCACCCCGAAACATGATTTTTTGTGGTGTTGAAGTAAATGGGGTGAGCCTTTAGGTAGCAAAGAAGATAAAGATATTGGTAACTCATGCCAAGAGCGCCCGGGGGTCATCAAAAGATGATGAAATCACCTTCACGGAAGAAGACATTAATGGCCTTATTTTACCGCTTAATGATGCTCTTGTAATATCACTAAATGTTTTAGATTCTAAAATTATACGTGTGGTGGTTGATCCAGGTAGTTCAACCAATATCATCCAGTTGAGGGTTTTGGAACAAGCCAAGTTAATCGGAAACATAGTTCCCACAGCAAAACTTCTAGTCAGGTTCAACCTAATAAGTGTAACAACTCGAGGAGAGATCTTACTGACTACACATACCGAAGGCATAAAGAATACCACTTTGATTGAGGTGGTGGATGGCAATATGTAATAGAACGTGATCCTTGGTAGGCCATAGATTCATAAAATGAAGGTTATGCCATCGACTTATCATCAATTATTTATGTTTCCTACGCCGGATGTGATCAAGCAGATTATAGGTGATCAACGTGCTGTGAGATAAATGAATACAATCACCTTATTCGGCAGCAAGGCAGGAGGAACAAGCAAATAGCAACTACAGGAATTGATGTCTACTGACCTTCCAGACCCGGTCAAAGGTATTGGAAAGGAGGAGACATTGGATTATTGTCAGGTGCCGCGATCCTTTCTGGTAGAGGAAGAACCAGATGCCATAAAATAAATCACAGAGAAATTGGAACAAATTGCTTTGTTCGTAGAGTTCCTGGATAAAAAGGTTTACTTGGGAAGGGGGTTGAGTTCCGGACTCAAGCTTAAAATTATTGAGTTTTTAAAATCTAACTTCGATTTCTTTGGATAGTCTCATTCTGATATGATAGGTATTCCATTAGATGCGGTTGTCTACAAGTTAGGTTTGGACCCTAATTTTCTGCCGGTGAAGCGAAAGAAATGGCCAATAGAGAAAGTCAAGAACATGTTTGTTAAAGACGAGGTAACCCGGTTGCTAAATATAGGTTGAATTCATGAAGTGAATTATCTTGTTTGGTTATCTAACGTTGTGGTTGTGCCTAAATAGAATGATAAGTTTAGAATTTGTATAAATTATAAAGACCTAAATAAGGAATTCCCTAAATATTCTTTTCCATCGCTAAACATTGACCAAATGATCGATGCTACGGCCAGACAAGAATTGATGAGTTTTCTTGATGCATATTTCAGGTATAATTAAATTAGTATAAACTTGGAGGATCAAGAAAAGCTTCATTCATCACCAAATTTTAGCACTTATTGCTATAATGTGATGCCTTTTGGGCATAATAATATCGGAACCACTTAGCAGAGACTCGTTAATAAGATGTTTGAACGTCAAATTGACATATCTATGGAAGTTTATATTTATGAAATATTGGTTAAGTCTCTTACTGCAATAAATTATTTGACTCATCTACAAGAGACATTTGATATTTGATAAAATACAACATGAAGCTCAACCCTGAAAAATGTGCTTTTGGAGTTGAGTCCGGGAAGTTTTTTGGCTTCTTGGTTTCTCAAATAAGAATTGAAGTGAATCCAGACAAGATTAAGGCCATATAAGATGTCCCTGACCAATTGACAAGTGTAAAGGATGTGCAAAGGTTGGCAGCCATTAGCAGATTTATATCGAGATCCTCGAATAAATGTCATTATTTCTTTTTACTTTTCAAAAAAAGAAGAATGATTTTTCGTGGTCTCCGAAATTCCATCAAGAATTGAGAGACCTAAAATGGTACTTGTCTAGTCCTCCGTTAATGTCTAAACTGAAGGAGGGTGTACAATTATTAATTTATTTAACGGTCATAAAAGTTGCGATGAGTGAAGTCCTGGTCTAGGAGGAATAAGGTACGTAATTTACAGTTTATTATATTAGTAAAATAATATCGGTAGGGGAGACACATTATCCACACTTCGGAAAGTGGGCTCTAGCTCTCATAATTTCCTCTCGAAAGCTTAGACCCTACTTTTAATGTCACCCAATAACCATTGTGATAACTTTTCCCTTGAGGAATGTTCGTCATAAGCCTGAAATTATCAGGTTGATTGGCTAAATAGATAGTTGAAATTAGTAAACTTAATATAGAATATAAACCTCGTACTGCTATTAAGTCACAAGTTTTGGCCGACTTTGTGGCTGATTTTAGTCCGAGAATGATATCTTTGTCTACTAAAGAAGCAGTTATGATATCGGGAACTATCTCCGGTGTATGAACCTTGTTTACGGATGGGACTTCAAATGTAAAAGGGTTCAGTCCTGGGATAGTATTAATAACTCCTTCAGGAAAGACCCCGAAACAGGCCATTAGAACTATTCCTTTGACTAATAATGAAGCTGAGTATGATAGGCCATTAGAACTATTCTGGATGCTACTTGTCTTGGGGGAGAATCACTCTCTGGAACTTATGAGAGCTTGCCAGGTGCGTGGGTGGATTCTTCTTTCATCAAGATTCCCGCCCTATCTGTTAGCTTCTCGATTCTAGCATCTTCATTTTGCATGCACTTGGTCAAGCCAGCGATTTCTCTCGTCAAGTTTGCCAACTGCTCCTCCACATATGAAGTGTTTGTCACCATGATTTGCATGATTATTGTGGACGATGGAGAGTAGCATAGATTGTTACACAGATTGATCCTCGATTGGATCACGCTATGTGGTGTAAGTGGAGAGGATCCATCACTAGAAGCATCATCATCTTCCTTCATAGCATAGTTCTTAGATCCGCAGAGGTCAAGCTGAGCAAGAATTTTCTTAATCTTTTCAGCAACATCCCTTCCTTTTTCGGGTCCGTTTATGGAAGATCTTGCTTTTTTTTCTAGGATGAAGATCCAAAAATAGGGGTTTATGTGGATGACACTTGGAGTGCTTGTTGTCCTAAATAGCTTGCCTTGCTCCTTGTAGTTGGTTCAAATCTTCCAAATGTAATGTCGAGGATGCTTTCTACATGAACGTAGAACCATTTCGATTTTCTTAAACTTTGGTGGTTGAAAAGTTGAGACGCTAGGTAGAGATTTCCCCACTGGGCGTGCAAGAATTTGTAGACAATAAATTTTTGTCAAGAAAATAAAATCAAGAATGAAAAATATTGCAACAATCGTAGTATTAGATTTAAAATAATATGAGTGTACAATCTTTATGAATCTTCTGATTCGTTTTTCCAACAGTAAATAAATCGAAGGGCCTTTGAGCTTGATCTTGAATATGTAGTTGTTGCCACGAAAGGTGATCTTGAATTCAACTAGCATGAACTTTGATTTGAATTCGTACTCTTTGAATCTTGATTTGTTCTTCGTTTTTGAGCTTGAACTTGAACTTGATTGTTTAAAGCTTGAAACTTGTAGAGCAATTATCGGCGTTTGATCTACGAGCTCTCGCTTGTTTCTTGTTATAACTTCTGGTGTCTTTTCTGGGTTATGAAGACCCCTATTTATAGTTGTGGAAGGGACGAGTTATGGTAAGAACAAACTCGTTCGACCAATCAGGTTGAAGCGTGACAATGCCGCATTTGATTGGCCAAAACATGTCACTTGCACATGTGGCACAATTTCATTGGCCATTTTAGTTGACTTGACATGCCTTGTCTTTTTGACACATGGTATGATCCTATTTGTTTTTTTCGTTTGACTTGGCGTGACACGTTATTTGACACGTGGCACCAAACTGGGCCTCTAGGAAGATGATATCTTGGGTCTAATGAAATGGGCTCATTATTTTTGTTTCCCTATTAAGTGGGCTAGCCCAACAGATCTGGACTTAATTATTTAAGTCATATATGTATGACTAATATAATTAATCTAATTATATTGGCCCTTAATATTTATTTGTACTAATATATTTTGAATTTAAAATATGATCCAAAAGTTTTTATGGATTTAAATCTGATAAAATTTAAATGCCTACAATACCGAAGATATTTCCAAGGACCGTCGCCTCGATGTTTAGGGATATCAGAAGCTGATTATGTGATGAGAGAATTTTACGAAGGTGTGTGAACAACTAATTTTTGACCACACTCGAATTCTATACTATTTTAATATAAATATTATTTTAGGTCTAATCTTAATATTTTAAACTTTTATCTTACTCTTAATAGGTTTTATTTAAGAAAATTAAAAACTTCAAAAAATAACCACATTCTTAGAGTATAAGTTTTATCTCTATTAAAAAAAAGAAATTTCACAAATATATATATGTGGTTTCTTTTAATTAGAATTTTAACAGGTAAACTATAGAATTTTTCTTAGAATCATTTAAAGTACATATAAATATTTAGTTTTCCTAGATTATAAGAGATGTTGGTTAATCTTCTTATCTTTATAATTTAATTTATCTTTAAAAAATAAAAAATAATAAAAAGCAAAATGATGTTAACGTGAAAGAGAAAAAGTTTGTCATCAAATGTTTATCTCAAAATAATCTGATTTTTACTTGCTAACAATTATCTCAATCCCATAATCCCCATTTTAGCCTAACTAACACCATGATCTACTCATTTTTCCTTAACCCCCTCACTTTCGCTCTCCCTCACGTCTCCCTCATAAATCCTTTCTACTTACCCATATTCTCACATCCATTATAGAGCGCGCACACACCTATATATAATTCACACTTGCATTTGAAGAGGGAGGAGGAGATATTTTGAAAGAGAGAACGAAATTGAGCGGATAAAAAAAACAAAAATATGGTATCAAATAGGGTTAAAAGGAAAAAGAAGAAAATCCTAGAGCAATAGTACCCAAAATATGCGCGTCAGCTTCTTCCTCTAAGAACAAAAATGCAGTTGCTCCTTCTTCCTCAAACAATACAGCAACTTCTCATCATTTTTCAGCCATGAAAGAACCACAAAATTCATCCCAGAATAGTCCATAAACCAGCCCGGTTTCCACACTAAATTTGATTTCGCCGTCGCTATAAATCAGTCCAAGAACCAACGCCAATTAGACCTTAAACCACCACAACGAGAGTCGAGTTCGAGTTCGAGTTCGCCGTTGCTAGTTTCTAATTATGGTCGCTGGAGTTTGGTAAGTTTGTTGAATTGCAAACCTTTAAAATTTAAATTCGGCAATAAAGGTCCATTTCATTTACATATGTATCGTGTCTTCCTAATTTGATTCACGGATATTGGTTAAAAATATATTTCATTAAGTTCCTATATCTATGTTAATGTTCATTTCATGTCTCAAAATTGGGTTTACTTAAAAGCCGATTTTGTGCTTGTTGGCATTAGAATACGTTTAGCCATTTGTTTGCATGTTTGTTTGTTAGTGTTCTTAAGATGAAATTTATTTGTTATAAGGTTCTGTTAGCTTCATGGTTAGCTTGAAACATGATGTGAATTTGATAAGTGTGGTGGTAGTGAATTTTGGTTCTGAGTTGCTTTATTAATGGGCCATTTGTTTGGTTAGTGGTTAAGCCATGTGGCCATGTGATATTAAAGTAAAAATAGCACGGGCTAGCTAGTTTTCGGCCTGGTAATTGAAAAATAGTCAGCGTTTGCAAAGTCATTGAAACATATTCACTATTTTGCTGTAACACGGACCGGTCCAGCATAATATACTGGAGATTCGTGCACCTGTGTATGAATTTCCAGCATATTATGCTGGAACTCCAACACGCAGAATGTTCCAGCATAATATACTGGAGATTGGAGCACCTGTGTATGAACTTCCAGCATATTATGCTGGACCGGTACATTATACTGGAACTACAGTATATTATATTGGAGTTATACTGAAACTCCAGTATATTATGCTGGAATATTTTTCGGATGTTGAATAGTGTTTTCGTTCAGATTTATCTTTTACATGAAAAGTGGCTAAATTTCGATTACTTTTGAAATTGTGGCTATTTTTTTATTACTACTTGTAAATATGGCTATTTTTTAAATCTCCCGATATTGAATCGCATTCTTGTTTTCTAATTGGACTTGAAGTAATCTTGGTTATGTTCAATCAATTAAGATGGGTAAGTTTTTCGAACAACTACTAGGCCCTGAACGACCTGCAATATAGATAATTTTCTTAACTGCAATCATAGCTAAGTGATACACATTTCTAGAATGATTTCCATAACCTATGGCCTTCAAAATAATCTCAAATATAGTTAGAAAATAATTCATATATGCGTTAGAATGATTTAGGCGTGTATTAATAAATACAATATCGTAATTGTGTACACGTTGTGTGACATAGTTATGATTTCCAAAATTAAAACCAAGGTATGTGTTCGCGCAACTTTGGAAGAAATAATCTTACTCCCTCTCTTTCAATTTATGTGAACCTGTTTGACTGGGCACAGAGTTTAAGAAAAAATGAAAACTTTTGGAATTTGTAGTCCTAAACAAGTCAAAAAGGAGTCCAGAGTATTTGTGTGGTTATAAAAGCTTCTCATTAAGGGTAAAATTGGAAGTTTAATCTAAATTGCTTTCAAATTTAGTAAGGGGTCATTCTTTTTGGAACAAACCAAAAAGAAATTAGGTTCACATAAACTGGAACGGAGGAAGTAATAAAAATAAGGTGTTATTGGTTGCGTACACGTACGAGTGACATGACTTTGACACGCCAAACAAAACTGATGCACACACATGATTCGTTTTCAAGATAATCCCATAGCTATAATAACAAAGTAATTTAAAAGAGGTAAAAGGTAAAAATGCACGCGGGGTTTGAAATGCGTAATAAATCAGATAATCAAGCCAAGTATGATTAGTAATCAACCGTGCTAAAACCACGGAACTCGGGAGTGCCTCACACCTTCTCCTGAATTAACATAATTCCTTAACCGGTCTTATGTGTTCACATGCCATTTTCAGATTCAAAACTTTCTTGAATTGGGATTTAAAATAAACTGGTGACTTGGAACACCTTAACAATTATTCCAAGTGGCAACTCTTAAAATATAAAATAAATTATCCCTTTTCAATAGTGTCACTTAAATTGGTAAAACTCCTTTCCCTGGAAAAATGAGGTGTGACAGCAACGGTCAAAGGTAAAAATGCACGCATGTTTTAAAATATATAATAAATTAGATAATCAAGCCAAGTATGATTATTAAGCGACCGCGCTAAAAATACGGAACTCGGGAGTGCCTCATACCTTCTCCCGAGTTAATAGAATTTCTTACCGAGTCTTCTATGTTCGTAGACATATTCAGAGTCAAAACTTCCTTGAATTGGGATTTAAAATAAACTGGTGATTTGGAAAACCTTAATAATTATTCCAAGTGGAGACCCTTAAAACATACAATAAATTGCCCCTTTTCAATAATTCCACTTAAATTGAAAAAACTCTTTTACATGGCAAAAGGAGGTGTGACAAGGGGTTTGCGAAAATCACTCTAGTGAGGACTCGTTGGTTCTTAAATTGATAAGGGTTGGTTAGTATTAGCCCCGGATGGAACAAGATGTGAAGGCAATTGTGAAAAAATATAATAAGTGTCAGTGTCATGCGCAATTAATACATCAGCCGACAGAGCTTCTGCATTCGATGGTGTCATCGTGGTCATTCATGAAATGGAGGATGGATATAGTTGGTCGTTTTCCTCAAGGACCCGGGCAGGTAAATATTTTTAGTTTTAACTGATTATTTCATTAAATGGGATAAGAATGTGCTTTCAAAAAGACTGGAGAGCAAGAACTGGTTGATTTCATTTCGGATAAAATCATTTAACGATTTGGAGTACCAAAAGAGAGTGCTTATGGCAATGGGCAACAGTTTAAATCTTCCAAAGGATCACATCTTCCCCATATCATCCAAGTGCTAATGGTCAAGCGGAGTCAACAAACAAGATGATAATTCAAAACCTAAAAAAAAAAAAATTAGAGGATGCTAAAGGCAGTTGGTGAGAATAATTGTCAGGAGTACGATGGGCATATCGAACAACGGCAAAGTCAAGCACAAGTGAAATAACTTTTTCCCTTGTGAGTGGTGCAAAAGATTTGACTTCGGTAGAGATTTGGGAACATACCATAGGGTATTCCTGGACAAACGAGGAGGAGAATAATGAAGCAATGCGGATTAAGAGATAAAAGTCTTCCGTCAACCAAGCGTCTTCTTCAATAACCTTAACTCTGTATTTTTCATCTCCATATGTCATGCTGGGAGAACTAGAAACATACTAAGAGAAAAATAAGATAGTTATAAAAATAAAAGTATTTACAAAAACAAAATTATAAAGAAAAAAGTAAAAGTCTAATCTAGAAAAATAGCTAATTTCTAAGTCCTCGGAAACGGCACCAAAAACTTGTTGTGGCCAAACACACACGCATGTATACGCTGTCCTCAAGTAATTATAATGACCTGACCGGTCATTTTGAGCTCTAGTATATCGTTCAGTGATTTTATACCTTGAGTAGCTTCACTTCATGTATTATTACTTGCACGTATAGTCGGATTATATTTTCGGGAAGATTAGAGTTGGTTTTGAAGAATAATTCTCAATTCGGAAGCTTAAAGTTGGAAGAATTGATCAAGGTTTGAATTTAGAGTAAACGATCTCGAATCGAAGTTTTGACAGTTTTGTTAAGTCCGGATAATGATTTTGGACTTAGGCGTATATCCGGATTTGGATTTGGAAGTCTGTAGGTTGATTTGATGCTTTTTAGCAAAGGTTAGTAGATTGGAGGTTTAGAAGGTTGATAGATTTGACCAAGGGTTGAGTTTGTTGATATCACATACAGATTATGGTTTCAGGAGTTGGTATAGGCCTATTGTGTCATTTAGGACTTGCATGCAAAATATGAGGTCATTCCCGGTTGGTTTGGTATAGTTCGGCATGAGTTTTAGAAGTTCAAAAGTTCATTAGTTAATAAGGCTTGAATTGATGTGTGATTCATAGTTTTAATGTTGTTTCATGTTATTTGAGGCCTTGTGTAGGTTCGTGTTATGTTTTGGGACTGGTTTGTATGATTGGACGAGGTCCCGAGGGCCTCATGTGTGTTTCTGATGTGTTTGGGATGTGTCGCGCTCTTATTTGATGTTGCAGCGTCGTGTTTTTTGGGCATAAAGGGTACTATATTAAGCTAACGACCTTTCATTTGTGATTATATTGAACCATTTGATTAATATCAGAATTACGGAACCATAGCAACAAGAATCGTTGAATTCCGATGTCGTATGAGAGAGATATGCTCATTTCCGTGTCAGAAACAACTGGTGGTTTCTGGTGCGAAACGTTGTTCTTCGCGAACATGGGAGAGGTTATGCGAACGTGAAGAAGGATTTCTAGGTTGTATGGTTAAAGCAAAAAAACATTCTTTGCGAATGCGAAGGTGTCCCGCAAAGACGAAGAACAAAATTCACCGGACAGTGTTTTTAATGGACATACCGAGCATTTTAGTATTTTGCCCATATCTTGAGTTCTAGATCTCCGTTTGAGGTGATTTTCGCGGCATTTTTCTGATATTCGGCTTAATGTATGCATATTTTGATGTATATTATCTCGCATTATACTCATATCTTGTAGATTTTCGATTATAATATAATAATTTGTGCTAATTTGTGATATTTCTATGCATAGGAATCATTTGGATGCGATTTGGGACTAAAATGCGCGAATTTGAGCGAAAATGGGAAGAAATGGCAAAAATGGCCAGTTGAGCACCACAGGTAGTATAGGGTGCTACCTGTGGCGAACAAAACAAAATGTGAAGAAGTTGAGCGCCAGGGCCAACGCCCCACGCTGGCTTGGGCGCTCAAGACGTGAAAGTATCCTATTTCAACCGGGACTCGGTTATTTCAACCCCAAGACACCCCCAACTTATATAAAATCCAACCTAAACTAATTTTGAAGGGGAGGACGTGACATTGAGAGAAAAACAAAAGTACGAAACACTCAGGAGCATGGATTTGACCAATTCTTCCATCCTTCTTCTAGTGTTCATTGATTTTATGTTTGAAAACATTATTTTTGATGATTGTATGAACATGAGTGGCTAAGAACCCTATTATTCTGGGGTCGTGGGTGCTATATGAATGTTGACGTTTGATGTTTAAATTGACGAATTTGATTTTATCATATTGGGTTGTTTATTTAATTCTGTTCTTAATTATTTAGCTGAGTAGCTAACAGTGAAATGCTATCTACGAGTCTAGAGTTGAACTCGAAAGTGGAAATTTTAGATTGCACATAGAATTATATAGAGCAAGTTCTTGAACCTGGGCATTGGGGAACAGATTCGCAATTAGGATAGAAATATACCTAATTGCCTTGCTTGGTTGAAATATGGGAAGTGTAAATGCATTGTTGTTAGTCTTAACTCCATAAACATATAGGCTTTAAATTAGCTTGAATAGGTGATTAAGAACTCGTCAGATTCTTATGAGTTATTTTTTTAAAATTTTATTAGTGAATACTTCCCGAGTTAAGATTTTATTAGTTATTCGTTCAAGTTTTAATTTTTACTTTTCCTTGTTTGTGTCAACGCAAGCTCTTCTCTTAAATGCGGAGGAGTAGAAGAGCAAACAACCTCCTTCCTCCTGATCCTAAACTCCACGCGCCATGAGTCCTTAGGGCTCTGGGGGACATACTCTCTCAAAAACATGTCCGAGAACTAAGTCCATATAAGTGAAGCTGCCTCATCCGGACTATTCCACTCATAAGCACGCCACCACTGATAGGCTGCTCCTCTAACCTGGAAAGTGGTAAAAGAAACCCTACTTATCTCCGCCCACAGTACAGAGAACACAATGACATACCTCCAAAAAACCCTGAGCATCATCTGTAGGCAATCCGCTGAAGGTAGGTGGGTGGTACTTCTGGCACCTCTCATGTCTGAGCTGCTCTGCCTCATAAGCGGATGTCCTAGTCTAATGCTGAACCTGGGCTACCGGCGGCATAGGAATGAACTCTGGGGCCCGATCAACCTGGACCCTCTGCTCAGGAGTGTGGGCTGTGAGAGTGGTAGGATCTAACAGAATCAATCCAACATGAGCTAAGGTGCTGAACATGCTCATGAAGTGGGTTAGAGTCTCCTAGAGGGCTGGTGCAGCAATAGGAACCTCCAGTGCCTGACCTCTAGCTGGAACTGCTGGGGGTTCCACTATCGCAGCTCTCGCGGGTGCTCTAGATACACCGCGTGGCCGTACTCTACCCCGACCCCGGCCTCTGGCGGCCCTAGCAGGGGGCACGGGTGCCTGGTCATCAGATCCTCCGGTACGTGTCCTCACCATCTGTGAGAAAGAATATAATAGAGATTTTGTTTTGTTTTTAGAATTTGATGCCAATAACTCGCATGACAGGGAATCAAAAGAAGTATGTTTGTTCCTAACAGTTCCATATCCTCCCGAAGATAAGTACAGATGTCTCTGTACCGATCCGCGAGACTCTAATAAGCTGGCTTGTGACTCACGACTCCTATGAACTTAGAGCTCTGATACCAACTTGTTACGACCTACTTTCTTCCTCCGTGAATCGTCATGACGACACCTAATCTCTACGACTAGGTAAGCCTAACACTTTTGCGGAAATGAAACTAAAGCATGGACATTAACTACTAACAGTAACAAATATCAAATAAGTTACTGAATATCACTCGGCATATACAATTAACACCTATGAAAGTGTACAAAACAATTCCCAGAATACAATATCCCCAGAATACAATATCGCAGTAAAATAAATACGAAAAACTAACAGGAATAAAATCAACAAAAGACTACAACTCAGAACATAGTGATAACAACAGGGGATCTCCCGAGATACTGTCTCGTAGTCCCAAACGAAAATAGGCAGGGGGATCTCCCAGAATACCGTTCTGTAGTCCCAATATAAATATGCAAAATAGGGGGATCTCCCTGAATACTGTTCTGTAGTCCCAAAGTAAATATGCAGCGCAACCCACCGAAATAACAGTTATAGCAAGTAATCCTACAGTTTAGACTAAGTTCAAGTCACGGAAAGCATGTAATTTCACTAAATATGCTGCATAGAGTTCAAATAGGCAGTTAAACAAGTAGGCATTCTATTCTAGTTTAAATAGGATATTTACATATGCTGGTATGTCTCAATGAAGGAGAAAACAAGTTAAGACTTGGTGAAAAATGGAGTTTTACAACAAATAGCTCGTGTACGTACCCATCACCTAATGTACACGACGCTCACATATCAAACAGTACCAAATCCTAAAGGGCGTTCCCCCACACAAGGTTAGGCAAGCCACTTACCTCAAACCAAGCTCAAATCAATCTGTCACAATTCTCTTTCCATGAATATCCGACTCTGAATGGCTCAAATATAGCCAAAACCAATTACATAACATAACTATAGCTACAAGAAACTAATCTAGCTAACGAAATCAAACCTAAGGCAAAAAATTAGAAAACACGCCCCAAAATATTTCCCTAGGCCCACGTCTCGAAATCGGGTAAAAGTTACAAATACAAACACCCATTCACTTACGAGTCTAACCATACCAAATTTACTCAAATCAGATACCAAAATCTCGATCAAAACCCCAAATTTTGGTCTAAGAACGCTTCTCAAAATTTCCCCATTTTTCACCCCAAATCCGAAATTAAATGATAAAATTAATGATAGATTATTGGGTTACAACCAAAATCAAGTTAAGAATCACTACCCAATTGATATCTCGGAAAATCCCTTAAACTCTTGTCCAAATTCGAGCTCGCAAACTCAAGTTTTGATAAACATGGCTAACCCACGATTTTGAAATGTTTAAGTATTGCCCAGGTAATCCTTCTTCGCGAACACAGCCATCTCCTCGCATTCGCGTAGAACAAAAATCCACTGATCTAAATTCCTATTTCACGAACGCAAGAGTCCTCTCGCAAACGCGTAGCATTACCTGCCAGACCATGCGCGAAGGCGTTCTCCTCTACGTGAATGCGTAGAACAAATCCTTGGGGTCCCAGTTGTTCCATTTTTCCTATATGAAAACGTGTCCTAATCCTCGCATTCACGATGCTTCCACTGGACACACCTTCATTAACACGAGCTCTTCTTCATGAACGCGAAGAACAAACTTCTGCAACAAAAACCAGAACAAAATGGCTATCTTTCCAATGTCCAAAATGATCCGTTGAGCATCCGAAACACACCCGAGGCCCCCGCGACCTCAACCAAACATACCAACAAGTCCTAAAACACCATACGAACTTAGTCGAGCCCTCAAATCATATCAAACAATGCTAAAATCATGAATCACTCTCCAATTCAAACTTAAAGAAACTTGAAACTTCCAAATTCGACAACTGATTTCGAAACCAACCAAACCACGTCCGATTGACCTTAAATTTTTCCCACATGTTACTCTAAATACTACAGACCTACTCCAACTTCCAGAATCGGAATCCGACCCCGATATCAAAAATTCCATTACTGGCCCAAAACTCAAAAAATTCAACTTTCGCCATTTCAAGCCTAAATGAGCTACGGACCTCCAAAACACAATCCATACACATACCTAAGCCTAAAATCACACAACGCAGCTAACGGAATTGACGGAATTCCATTCCAGAGTCATCTTCACTCAGCTCTGACTACGGTGCCAATCCTAAGGCCTAAACCTCCATTTAAGGACTAAGTGTCCCAAACACTTCAAAAAACCAAAATGAAACCACCTGGCAAGTCGCAATAGTAGAAAACGATATGGGGAAATAAGTTAATAGGGGATCAGGGCTAGAACTCTCAAGACGACCGGTCGTGTCATCACATGGAAGTAGTGCAGAGTTATCCTCGACCGTCATCAGCTACGGAGATCTAGAGTTTTCTTGGTTTGGTGGAGTATTACCGTCATTTTGTTGAGGAATTCGCATCTATTACAGAACCTATGACCAGGCTGACCCAGAAGGGTGCTCCGTTCAGGTGGACAGAGGAGTGTAAAGAGAGAGGAGAGCTTTCATAAGCTCAATATAGCTTTCACTACAGTCCCAGTATTGGTATTACCTACACGTTTGGGGTCTTATACTGTATATTTTGATACATTTCGGATTAGGATCGGTACGATGTTGATGCAGGATGGTAGGATGATTGCCTACGTGTCCTGATAGCTAAAGGTGCATGAAAAGAACTATCATGTCCATGACCTTGAGTTAGCAGCTATTGTTCATGCCTTGAAGATTTGGCGGCACTATTTGTACGGTGTCCCTTGTGAGATTTACACCGATCACCGGAGTTTGAAGCATCTGTTCAAACAAAAAGATCTTAACTTGCTTCAGCGGAGGTATTTGGATCTGCTTAAGGATTATGATATCAACATTTTATACCATCATGGAAAGTCCAATGTGGTGGGTGATGCCTTTAGTCACCGAGCAGAGATTTTGGGTAGTTTAGTATATCTACCAGTAGCAGAGAGACCATTGGTGTTGGATTTTCAAGCCTTAGACAGCCAGTTTCTGAGGTTGGAAATTTCTGAGCCGATTAGAATATTGGCTTGTGTGGTCTCTCGGTTTTCTCTTTATGAGCGTATCAGGGGGTGTTAGTATGATGACCTACATCTGCTTATCCTTAAGGATGCGGTTCAGCACGGTGATTCTAAGGAGGTCACTATTAGGAATGATGGTGCATTGAGGATGCAGGGCAGGCTATGTGTGCCCAATGTAGATGGTTTTCCTGAGTTGATTCTCCAGGAGGCTCACAGCTCGCAGTACTCCATTTATATAGGTGACGCAAAGATGTACCAGGACTTGAGGCAGCATTACTAGTAGAGAAGAATGAAGAAGGACATATTGGAACACGTAGCTCAGTGTCTAAATTGCCAGCAGGTGAAGTATGAGCACCAGCGGCCAGGTGGGTTACTTCAGAAGTTAGAGATTCCGGAATGGAAATGAGAGCTGATAACTATGGTTTTCGTTGTAGGACTCCCACGGGCTCGGCGGAGGTTTGATGCAGTTTGGGTGATTGTTGATAGGCTGACCAAGCCAGCTCATTTTCTTCCTATGATGACTACCTATTCTTTCAAGCAGCTAGCTCGAATTTATATCCACGAGATTATCAGGCTTCATGGCGTACCTGTGTCTATCATCTCTGACCGGGGTATGCAGTTTACATCACGGTTCTTAAGGGCTATACAACAAGAGTTGGGTACTCGGGTTGAGTTGAGCACAACATTTCACCCTCAGACCGATGGACAGTTCGAGCACACTATTCAGATTATAGAGGATATGCTTCGTGCATGTGTGACAGATTTTGGAGGTTCTTGGGATTATTTCTTGCCACTTGCGGAGTTTGCCTACAACAATAGTTATCAGTCGAGCATCCAGATGGCACCGTATAATGCTCTGTATGGTAGGCGGTGTCGGTCTCTGGTGGGTTGGTTCGAGCTGGGTGAGGCTAGATTATCGGGTACAAACTTAGTTCAGGATGCCCTGGATAAGGTGAAGGTGATTCAGGATCGACCTCGCATGGCCCAGTCCAGACATAAGAGTTATGCAGATCGGAAGGTTTGCGATGTTGCATTCATGGTTGGAGAGCGGGTCTTGCTCCGAGTTTTGCTTATGAAGGGCATTATAAGGTTCGAGAAGAAGGGCAAGCTGAGCCCAATGTTAATTGGTCCATTTGAGGTGTTGCGGCGAGTTGCGATGTTGCTTATGAGCTTGCCTTACCTCCCAGGATAGTAGGCGTTCATCGGGTATTCCATGTTTCTATGCTCCAAAAGTATCACGGTGATCCGTTTCATGTCCTGGATTTTAGCTCCGTCCAGTTGGACAAGGATCTATCGTAAGTTAAGGAGCCGGTGACTATTTTGGAAAGGCAGGTTTTAAAGCTGAGGTCAAAGAACATTGCTTCCATGAAGGTTCAGTGTAGGGGTCAGCCGGTCGAGGAGGCGACTTGGGAGACCGAGCAAGATATACACAGCCTTTAGCCTCATCTTTTTGCCACTTTAGGTATGTTTCTATGCTCGTTCGAGTATGAACGATTGTTTTAAGAGGGGGAGAAGTAACGACCCGGCCGATCATTCAGAGAGTAATAGCCCCGATCCCTTATTAACTGCTTCCCCCGTATCTTTTCCTACTTAAGTGAATTGTCGGGAGGTTTTATTTTTGGTTTCAGAGTGTTTTGGGATACTTAGTCCCTATACTGAAGCTTAAGTCATAGGATTTTGACCATAGTCGGAACTGTGTAAAGACGACTTCGAAATGAAGTTCTGTCGGTTCTGTTAGCTCCGTTGGGTGATTTTTGACTTAGGGGCATGTCCGGATTGTGTTTTGGAGGTCCGTAGCTGATTTAAGTTTGAAATGGGGAAATTTAAATTTTTGGAGATTGTGACTGGAAGGGGACTTTTTAATATCGAGGCCGCATTTCGATTCTGGAAGTTGGAGTAGGTTTGTAATGTTGAATATGACTTGTGTGCAAAATTTGAGGTCAATCGGACGTGGTTTGATAGGTTTCAACATCGGTTGTAGAAATTTGAAGTTTCAAGATCATTAAGTTTGGACTGGAGGGTGATTCGTGTTTTTAGCGTTGTTTGATGTGTTTTGAGGGCTCGACTAAGTTCGTATGGTGTTTTAGGACTTGTTGGTATGTTTGGTTGAGGTCCTGGTGGCCTCGGATTGATTTTGGGTGGTTAACGGATCATTTTGGACTTAGGAAAGATAGCAGATTTTTATATTGTAGACTTTTCTTCATCGTGTTTGCGAGAGAGGTCTCGCGTTCGCGTAAGGCATTTGGGAGGCTAGCTGAGTTTGTTCTTCACGTTCGCGATATGGTCATCGCGTTCGCGTAGAGGAACGGTCAGATGGAACTCCAGGCAGTTAGCCTACGCGTTTGCGATGAGATTCCCGCGTTCGAGTAGGGTCAGGAAATGTAAGCTTTCGTGTTCGCGATGGGGCTCTCGCATTCACGAAAAAGGATTTGTACTGAAGGAAAATTTGTGCTTCGCGAACGCGAGTGTGTGGCCGCGTTCGCGAAGAAGGAAATGCCTGGGCAGAATATAACATTTCAAAAACGAGGGGTTTGCCATTTTTATCAAAAACTTGAGTTAGGAGCTCGGATTTGGACGAAATGTTGTGGGATTTTCGGAGACATCGATTGGGTAGTGATTCTTCACTTGTGTTTTGTTATATCCCACTAATCTATCATTAATTTCATCATTTAATTTCGGATTTAGGGTGAAAATCTGGGGAAATTGGAAAGACGTTCTTCAACCAAGAGTTTGGGTTTTGATTGGGATTTTGACATTGGATTTGGATAATTTTGGTACGAGTATACTCGTGAGTGAATGAGAGTTCATATTTTATGAATTTTACCCGATTTCGAGACGTGCTCCCGGGTCGACGTTTTTGGGGAGATTTTCTAATTTCTTGCTTTAGTTTTGATTTAATTAATTAGATTAATTCCTTATAGTTGTATTTATGGTATGTAATTTATTTTGGCTATATTTGGGCCATTCGGAGTTGGATATTTGTGGAAAAGGCATTGTTACCAATTGATTGAGCTTGGTTCGAGGTAAGTGGCTTGCCTAGCCTTGTGTAGGGGAAATCCCCTTTGGATTTGGTACTGTTGTGATATGCGAGCATCGTGTACGTGAGGTGACGAGTACGTACACGGACTAATTGTTGTAAAACCCGATTTATCTTTCCTGAGTAGCAACCTGATTTCCTTTAATTTGAGTTATACCGTTTAAATGGATATTATTCTGTTTTCATTCTAAATTTAGCTATTCCAATATGTGTAGTTATTCTATTTAGTCTAATATCGCATGTCTACGTGCTTTAACTGCTTATTTGAACTCTGTGAAGCATGCCTAGTTGATTTCTAGTTTTGTCCTTGTTCTTTATCAGTATAATGGTAGAAATCTTGCTGTTAACTGTTGTATTTGTCGGTTTGAGCTGTGTGTTTACTTTTGAGACTACGAGGCGGTACCTCGGGAGTTCTCCCTTTACATTTACTTTCGAGACTACGAAGCGATTCCTCGAGAGTTCTCCCTGTATATTTACTTTTGAGGCTACGAGGCGATTTCTCGGGAGTTCTCCCTGCACATTTACTTTTGAGAGTACGAGGCGGTTCCTCGAGAGTTCTCCCTGCATATTTACTTTTGAGACTACGAGGCGGCACCTCGAGAGTTCTCCCTATATATATATTTTTGGACTACGAGACGGTATCTCGGGAGATCCCCTGTTGTTTACCCTTGTGTGTTGTACTGTTGCCTTTGTGTTTTTCCTTTGTTAAATTCTAGTCTCTTATTATACTATATTTTCTCCAGCTTTATTTATTATATACCAGTGGTCCTGAGCTAACCTCGTCACTACTCGATCGAGGATAGGCTTGGCACTTACTGGATACCGTTATGGTGTACTCATGCTACTCTCCTGCACATGTTTTTCTGTGCAGATCCATGTACTTCTTATCAGCCCTGCTACTAGCTGAGAGTGTTTGCTGTTGTACGAAGACTTCAAGGTACCTCTGCCGCGTCCGCAGACCTAGGAGTCCCCGTTTATTCTCTCCTATGTCATTTACCTTCTATACTACTTTTGTTAGTGTCATGACCCAAAACTAACCCCTGTCGTAATGGTGCCTATCATGGAACTAGGCATGCCGACTCATTTCCAAAACAACCCAATATTTTTATTTCAAAGATAATTTCAAGGTTATTTAACACAAAACCCTTCGTAAAAGAGTTCCAATCAAAATAAAAGTGCGGAGGGAAAAGCCCGACATTGGGGTGTCACTAGTCATGAGCATCTACTACAATCCGTCTAACAATATCAAGGCTAACTCAGCTTGGAAAATAGCTAAATACAACTAGAGGAAGATAAGAGGGAGAAGAGTAGGGGTTGCGATTGCCAAACAACTACCTTGCTATCTTCAAGAAAATCTGCAACCAGTAACACTCAATAACCGCTACCGTGTCGAGCTACACCCGAATCTGCACACAAGGTGCAGGGAGTAACATGAGTACGCCAACTCAGTAAGTAACAACAATATATAAAGACTGAGCAGTATTGACGAGCAATAAAGCATATAACGTTCATATCATGAAATCTCAGTAAAGTACAACATGCTTTAAAAATCAGTGTTTGAATCAAATCATCTCGTTTAAACTCGGTTCTAGTAATAGTCATTTAAAGATATTTTTCCAAACGTTTTTCAAACAAAGGCTCAATGCAAAGGTGAGCAAAAATGATGAAATCATAAACAGCCCCTCGGGCAAAACATCACTCATATATAACCCTCGGGTAAGCATCACAGTCACTCGTGCCACTCGGGCATACCTCACAATCACTCTTGCCACTCGGGCATACCTCACAATCACTCTTGCCACTCGGGCATACCTCAAAATTACTCATGCTTCCCAGTCACTCAGCACTTGGCACTCGCACTCAGTAGATACATGCGCTCACTGTGGGTGTGTACAGACTCTGGAGGGGCTCCTTCAGCCCTAGAGCTATAATCTGCACGAACAACTCACGTGCTGCACGGACAACTCACTTGCTATAATAATAAAGTATGCTACAAGCGGGCAGGCCCGATCCACACTCATCCTCTTAATTAGTCCCTCGGTCGATATCAACATGTTGCGGCGTGCAGCCCGATCCCATAAATATCCTCACAAATCAGGCCCTCGGCCTCACTCAGTCATAAACCTCTCAAGCCACTCGGACAATTTCAGTAAAACGGGGCATTCGGCACAAAACATTTATATGCATCAAAATAGAGTCATAAAACTGAGTTATGCGGTAAACAAGTATAAACATGATTGAGTATAGATTTTCAATAAACAACAGTGAGAGGATAGTAAGAAAAAGCCCTTAAGGGTCCTAACAACACTAGCGCAAGGCCCAAACATGGCATTCACCCCAATTTAGAGAAATTCTTTCTAAAACATATAAGTATCATATAGTTTCAACAAAGTATGAAATTTTACAGTTGCTACGGGACGGACCAAGTCACAATCCCCAATAGTGCACGCCCACACGCCCGTCACCTAGCATGTGTGTCACTAAATATAGTAGAATGATACAAAATTTGGTGTTTCGTACCCTCAGGACTAGATTTACAATCGTTACTTACCTCAAACCGGCCAAAGTTTTACCCCGTAATGCTCTTGCCTCTGAACTCGGCCTCCAAATGCTCCAAATCTATTCACAATCAGTAGAATACCATCAATATACACAAATGGAATGAATTCCAAAATAAAAAGCTACAAAATCGCACGAGCCCGTGTCTTGGAATCCGACAAAAATCACAAAACTAGAGAGCTCATTCACTCACGAGTCTAACCATACCAAATTCACCAAAATCCGACATCATTTGGTCCTTCAAATCCTTAAATTACTCCCCATAAATTCCAAGACCTAACCCCTCATTTTCAATAATTTCATGATTAAACAATGGGAAAATCACCATATATACGAGCATTAGGCTCAGGTAACTTACCTCAATGAAAACCCCCTTGATTCCCTCTCCAAAACTCTCCAAAAATCTCCAAATCCGAATAGAAATTGTGAAGAATGCCCAAAACTTTGCGAAGTGTTCCTATATACCTTCTATCGAGGCATCTCTCACTTGTGGCCCCTTTTCTCGCACCAGCACGACCGCACCTGCGGTCCAAGGAGCTGCTCCTATGCAACTCACTTATCCACCAAGACTCCATATCTGCGGCAACCCCATCGCACCTGCGAAGGCACATCTGCGCATTTCCTCCGCTTCTGCGAAGTCTGCCCAACATTCCCCTTTCCGCAGCTGCGCCCCAGGTTTCGCATCTGCGGGCTCACAGATTCGACCTCCAACTCGCACCTGTGCATTCTTCCTAGCCCAGTATTGTTTGCACCTGCGCTCTCACCACGTGCACCAGCGGCCTCGCACGTACGACTCTTCCTTCCGCAGGTGCGGAAATAGCAGAAGCAGCAACTCCAGATGCAAATTCCAATTTCGACAAATCCGTCAACCACCTGGAATCACCCTGAGGCCCTCGGGACCTCTATCAAAAATTCCAACAAGTCATATATCAACATACAAACTTAGTTGAACCTTTGAATCACTCAAAACAACACCCAAACACCAAATTACCCTCGGATTCAAGCCTAAGAACTTCTAAATTTCTAAATTCGGCAACCGTTGCCAAAACCAACCAAACCAAGTCCGAATGACCTCAAATTTTGCAAATACGTCACAAATGACACTACGAACGTACTCCAACTTCCGGAATTCCATTCCGAACCTGATATCAAATTTTCCACTGCCGACCGAAATCGCCAAATTTCCAATTTCGCCAATTCAAACCTAATTCTACCACGGACCTCCAAATCACATTCCGGATGCACTCCTAAGTCCAAAATCACCTAACGTAGAAACCGGATCCATCCGAATTCAAATCAGACATCCTTTACATATAGGTTAACATCCAGTTGACTTTTCCAACTTAAGTTTCTACTTAAGAGACTACGTGTCTGAATTCACTCTGAAACCACTCCGGTTCCGAACCAACTAACCCGATATAACATAATATAGCTGAATAATAGAAAAAGAAGTAGAAATAGGGAAAACTGGTCTATAACTCTCGAAACGACCGGCCGGGTCGTTGCATCCTCCCCATCTTAAACATCCATTCATCCGCGAATGGGTCTGAAACATACTTGGAGTCTCGAATAGGCATGGATATCTGCTCCTCATCTCCCGCTCGGTCTCCCAGGTGGCCTCCTCCACAGGCTGACCTCTCCATTGCACCTTTACTGAAGCTATATCCTTTGACCTCAACCTTCTAACCTGCCGATCCAAAATAACCACCGGCTCGACATCTTAAGTCATATCACCCTCCAACTGAACCGTGCTAAAATCCAAAACATAGGACGGATCTCCAATATACTTCCGGAGCATGGAAACATGAAACACTGGATGCATACTCGACAATCTGGGTTGCAAGGCAAGCTTGAAAGCCACCTCCCATATACTCTGAAGCACCTCAAAAGGCCCAATTAACCGGGGGCTCAACTTGCCCCTCTTCCCAAACCTCATAACACCATTCATGGGTGATACCTTCAACAAAACCTTCTCCCCGACCATAAAAGACACATCACGAACCTTCCTATCCGCGTAGCTCTTCTGCCTAGACTGCGTCGTGCGAAGCCTCTCCTAAATCAAATTCACCTTATCTAATGCGTCCTGAACCAAGACTGTGCCTAAGATCCTAGCCTCACCCGGCGCAAACCATTCAACCAGAGATCTACACCTCCTCCCATACAAAACTTCGTACGGAGCCATCTGAATACTCGACTGATAATTGTTGTTATATGCAAACTCCGCGAGTGGCAAAAACTAGTCCAATGAACCCACAAAGTCAATGCAACAAGCACGCAACATGTCCTCCAATATCTAAATAGTGCGCTCGGACTGCCCGCCCGTCTGAGGGTGAAAAGTTGTGCTCAACTCAACCTGAGTGCCCAACTCTCGCTGCACGGCCCTCCAAAACTTCGATGTGAACTGAGTACCCCTATCTGAAATGATGGAAATGTGGACACCATGCAGCCGAACGATCTCTCGGATGTAAATCTCAGTCAACCGCTCCGAAGAGTAAGTAGTACCAACTGGAATGAAGTGTGCAGACTTGGTCAGTCGATCCACAATAACCCAAATAGCATCGAACTTCCTCAAAGTCTGTGGGAGCCCAACTACAAAGTCCATGGTGATCCACTCCCACTTCCACTTTGGGATCTCTAATCTCTGAAGCAAGCCACCCGGTCTCTGATGC
>AWOL01S0009738.1:23922-79982 GCA_000715115.1 Nicotiana otophora | reverse complement strand
ACAAATAGAACCGGTGCACCCCAAGGTGACATACTAGGCTGAATAAACCCCTTATCAAGGAGTTCCTGAAGTTGTTCTTTCAATTCCTTCAACTCCACCGGTGTCATACGATACGGTGGAATAGAAATAGGCTGAGTGCCCGGCACCAAATCAATACCAAAGTCAATATCCCTGTCAGGCGGCATGCCCGGAAGGAGTGCACCAGAAAATCATGTACCACCGGAACAGAATCAATGACAGGAGTCTCTGCACTAACATCCCTCACAAAAGCCAAATAAATACGCAACCCTTCTCAACCATACGCTGAGCCTTCAAATATGAAATCACTCAACCATCGGAATTCCCGGCATAGCCAACGTCACAATCTTCACGTGACAATCTAAAACAGCATGAAATGGAGATAGACAATCCATACCCAATATCACATTAAAGTCGGCCATACTAAGCAGCAAAAGGTCTACTTGGGTCTCCAGACCCCCAATAGTCACCACACATGATCGATATACACAGTTCACAATAATAGTATCGTCCATACGAGTAGATACATGTACATATAAAACTAAAGACTCACGGGGCATATCCAGAAAATAGGCAAAATACGAGGAAACATATGAATACGTGAAACCAGGGTCAATTAATACTGAGGCATCTCTGTGGAAAATAGAGGACAATACCTGTAATCACAGCATCTGAAGAAATAGCATCTGGTCTAGCAGGGAGAGCAAAGAAACGGGCCTGACCACCCCCTGATCTGTCTCCCCCTCTAGGGCGACCCCTAGCTGACTGACCTCCACCCCGAGCTGACTGGGCGAGTGGTGAGGTAATTGGTGTTGTAGTCAGAGGCTGACTCCTCTGATGAGATAGACCTCCATGACANAACCCAAATAGCATCGAACTTCCTCAAAGTCTGTGGGAGCCCAACTACAAAGTCCATGGTGATCCACTCCCACTTCCACTTTGGGATCTCTAATCTCTGAAGCAAGCCACCCGGTCTCTGATGCGCATACTTAACCTGCTGACAGTTGAAACACCGAGCCACAAACCCAACTATATCCTTCTTCATCCGCCTCCACCAATAGTGCTACCTCAAATCCTGGTACATCTTTGCGGCACCCGGATGGATGGAATACCGCGAGTTGTGGGCCTCCTCAAGAATCATCTCTCGAACCCCATCTACATTAGGCACACATATCTGGCCCTGCATTCTCAGCATGCCGTCATCACCAGTAGTCACATCCCTAGCATCTCCTCTCTGAACCATGTCCTGAAGAACGCATAAGTGTGGGTCATCAATCTAACGCTCCCTAATATGTCATAAAGAGAAGACCTGGAGACCACACAAGCCAATACCCAACTAGGCTCTGAAATATCCAATCTGACAAGCTATCCCACTAAGGCATGAACATCCAATGCCAAAGGTCTCTCTGCTGCTGGAAGATATGCTAAACTCCCCAAACTCTCTGCCCGGCGACTCAAAGAATCGGCCACCACATTGGCCTTTCCCGGATGGTACAGGATAGTGATATCATAGTCCTTAAGAAGCTCCAGCCATCTCCACTGATGCAAATTAAGATCCTTCTACTTGAACAGATGCTGCAGACTCCGTTGATCAGTATAGATCTCACAATGAACCCCATACAAATAATGACTCCAAATCTTCAAGGCGTGAACAATGGCTACTAACTCAAGATCATGGACATGATAGTTCTTCTCATGAGTCTTCAACTAGCGCGAGGCATAGGCGATCACCCTACTCTCCTGCATCAAAACACAACCAATTCATATCCTCGAGGCATTACAATACATGGTGTAAGAACATAAAGCTGATGGCAGAACCAACACTGGAGCTGTGGTCAAACATTCTTGAACTTCTGAAAGCTCTCCTCACACTCATCCGACCACCTGAATAGAGCACCCTTTTGGGTCAATTTGGTCTAGGGTGATGCAATAGATGAAAATCCCTCCACAAAGCGACAGTAGTAACTCGCCAAACCAAGAAAGCTTCTAATCTCCGTGGCTGAGGATGGACTAGGCCAACTCTGCACTGCCTCTATCTTCTTCTGATCCACCTGAATACCCTCACTGGACACCACGTGTCCCAAGAATGCTACGGAACTGAGCCAAAACTCACACTTGGAGAACTTTGCATAAAGTTTCTCCTCCCTCAGTCTTTGTAATACAATTTTCAAATGCTAGAGTANTGTAGTCAGAGGCTGACTCCTCTGATGAGATAGACCTCCATGACAACGAGGACACTGCCTCCATATATGCCCAAGCTCCCCACACTCAAAACAACTCCCTGGTGCTGGCGGCGGAAACTGAATCGAACCGCAAACACCGGGTTGACTAGTAGAAGAACCTAGCATGGAAGAGCCCTGAACAGGTGGAGAACGGACAAACTCTAAACTGGAAAGGAACAAAGTGATAAGTGGCCCTGATGAGAACTGTAAGAACCATGGCCAGATGATGCACCCCGAGGAAATAGCTGAGCTAACTGAGCTTGTCTGAAATGATGACCTCTACCGTGCTGGAACTAACCCCCAAAAGGAGCACCACTGAATACACCCTGACCACGAGGCCTCTTGGACTCCCTCTCAACCCTCTCCTGAAAGCGAGNACACCAGGATGTCATCAATGAATACAACGATGAATGAGTCCAAATAGGGCTGGAATACACTGTTTATCAAATGCATGAATGCTTCTGGGACTTGGTCATCCCAAAAGACATCACCAAGAACTCATAATGGCCATATCGGGTCCTAAAGGCTGTCTTAAGAATATCTGAATCCCGAATCCTCAGCTGGTGATACGGACCTAAAATCGATCTTAGAGAACACCCTAGCTCCTTGAAGCTGGTCGAATAAATCATCAATATGAGGCAAATGATACTTGTTCTTGACTGTGTCCTTGTTCAACTACATGTAATCAATACACATTCTTATGGAACCATCCTTCTTCTTCACAAATAGAACCGGTGCACCCCAAGGTGACATACTAGGCTGAATAAACCCCTTATCAAGGAGTTCCTGAAGTTGTTCTTTCAATTCCTTCAACTCCACCGGTGTCATACGATACGGTGGAATAGAAATAGGCTGAGTGCCCGGCACCAAATCAATACCAAAGTCAATATCCCTGTCAGGCGGCATGCCCGGAAGGAGTGCACCAGAAAATCATGTACCACCGGAACAGAATCAATGACAGGAGTCTCTGCACTAACATCCCTCACAAAAGCCAAATAAATACGCAACCCTTCTCAACCATACGCTGAGCCTTCAAATATGAAATCACTCAACCATCGGAATTCCCGGCATAGCCAACGTCACAATCTTCACGTGACAATCTAAAACAGCATGAAATGGAGATAGACAATCCATACCCAATATCACATTAAAGTCGGCCATACTAAGCAGCAAAAGGTCTACTTGGGTCTCCAGACCCCCAATAGTCACCACACATGATCGATATACACAGTTCACAATAATAGTATCGTCCATACGAGTAGATACATGTACATATAAAACTAAAGACTCACGGGGCATATCCAGAAAATAGGCAAAATACGAGGAAACATATGAATACGTGAAACCAGGGTCAATTAATACTGAGGCATCTCTGTGGAAAATAGAGGACAATACCTGTAATCACAGCATCTGAAGAAATAGCATCTGGTCTAGCAGGGAGAGCAAAGAAACGGGCCTGACCACCCCCTGATCTGTCTCCCCCTCTAGGGCGACCCCTAGCTGACTGACCTCCACCCCGAGCTGACTGGGCGAGTGGTGAGGTAATTGGTGTTGTAGTCAGAGGCTGACTCCTCTGATGAGATAGACCTCCATGACAACGAGGACACTGCCTCCATATATGCCCAAGCTCCCCACACTCAAAACAACTCCCTGGTGCTGGCGGCGGAAACTGAATCGAACCGCAAACACCGGGTTGACTAGTAGAAGAACCTAGCATGGAAGAGCCCTGAACAGGTGGAGAACGGACAAACTCTAAACTGGAAAGGAACAAAGTGATAAGTGGCCCTGATGAGAACTGTAAGAACCATGGCCAGATGATGCACCCCGAGGAAATAGCTGAGCTAACTGAGCTTGTCTGAAATGATGACCTCTACCGTGCTGGAACTAACCCCCAAAAGGAGCACCACTGAATACACCCTGACCACGAGGCCTCTTGGACTCCCTCTCAACCCTCTCCTGAAAGCGAGCCATCTCAATCTGTCGAGCAATGTCGACCACCTCATCAAAAGTAGCACCCGAAACCCTCTCTCTGGTCATGAGCAACTGTAGCTGATAAGTGAGACCATCAATAAACCTCATGATCCTCTCCCTGTCTGTGGGAAACAATCAGATAGTATGACGGGCCAACTCGGAGAACTGCATCTCATACTGTGTCACAGATATATCACCCTAGCAAAGCCGCTCAAACTATCTGCGCAACTCCTCTCTGCGGGATCGAGGCACAAACTTCTCCAAAACGACCACGGAGAACTGCTGCCAAGTAAGGGGTGCTGCGCCAACAGTCCTACGACTCTCGTAAGTCTCCCACCATCTGAGTGTAGACCCAGAAAACTGAAAGGTAGTGAATGAGACCCCACAAGTCTCCAAAATACCAGCAGTATGGAGTATCCTCTGCACCTGTCCAAAACGTCCTGAGCATCCTCTCTCTGTGTGCTACTGAAAGATGGTAGCTGGAGTCTCCCCAACCTCTCCAACCTATGCTGATCATCCTCAAACATAGTAGGCACCACATAATCCCAAGCAACTACAACCGGCTGGGCTGGTGGTACCTTCGATGTCTGAAGTCCCTAAATAACCTGCTCGGGTGTGCGAGCGACAGGAGTTTGAGTGTCTCCCCTGCCTTGAGAAGTGGTTGCGGCCGTTGAAATAGAGATCGCCTGAGCAAGGACAGTACACGCTGTGAGAATCTGAGCTAGGGCCTCCTGAAGACCTGGAATCATAATACGCACAGATAGTGCCTGAGCTGGGGCATCAACAACTGGAACCTGGTCCTGATCTAGGACAACCGGTGGATCTTCAAGTACTGCCCCAGCTGTTGTGCGTGCTGCACCTCTACCCCTACTACGGCCTCAGCCTCTCGCGGCCCTGGCTGGTGGTACTGGTGGCTGGCCCTCCTGACCGGTAGCACGAGTCCTCACCATCTGTGAGAGAATGAAACAGCAGATATTTAGTTACTAGAATCAACAGATTCGCACGACATGAATTCAAGAATGCGGAGTTTCCTAAAGGTTCTGCAACATCTTGAAGATAAGTATAGATGTCTCCGTACCGATCCGCAAGACTCTACTAAACCCACTCATGACTCGTGAGACCTATGTAACCTAGGCTTTGATTCCAATTGTCACAATCCAAAACTAACCCCTGTCATGACGGCGCCTATCGTGGAACTAGGCAAGCCGACTCATTTCCAAAACAAACCAATATTTTCATTTCAAAGATAATTTCAAGGTTATGTAACATAAAATCCTTTGTAAAGAAGTTCTAATCTAAATAAAAGTGAGGAAGGAAAAGCCCGACATCGGGGTGTCACTAGTCATGAGCATCTACTACAATCTGTCTAACAATATCAAGGCTAGCTCAGCCTGAAAAATAGCTAAATACAACTAGAGAAATATAAGAGGGAGAAGAGAAGGGGCTGCAATCGCCAAATAGCTACATTGCTATCTCCAAGAAAATTTGTAACCAGAACACTCAATAACCGCTACCGTGTTTAGCTATACCTGAATCTGCACACAAGGTGCTGGGAGTAACGTGAGTACGCCAACATAGTAACTAACAACACTAAATGACGACTGACTAGTAGTGACAAGTAATAAAGCATATAACGTTCATATCATGAAATCTCAATAAAGTACAACATGCTTTAAAAATAAGTGTTTG
The DNA here is from genome assembly GCA_000715115.1 of Nicotiana otophora. Lineage (NCBI taxonomy): Eukaryota > Viridiplantae > Streptophyta > Magnoliopsida > Solanales > Solanaceae > Nicotiana > Nicotiana otophora. The sequence continues at coordinate 74,082 of AWOL01S0009738.1, read as the reverse complement.
AATCAAATCATCTCGTTTAAACCCGGTTCCAGTAAAAATCATTTAAAGATATTTTTCCAACACTTTTTCAAACAAAGGATCAATGTAAAGGTGAGCAAAAATGATGAAATCATAAATATCCCCTCGGGCAAAACATCACTCATATACAACCCTCGGGTAAACCTCACAGTCACTCGTGCCACTCGGACATACCTCACAATCACTCTTGCCACTCAGAGATACCTCACAATCACTCATGCTTCCCAGTCACTCAGCACTTGGCACTCGGCATTCAGTAGGTATCTACGCTCACTGGGGGTGTGTACAGACTCCGGAGGGGCTCCTTCAGCCTAAGCGCTATAATCTGCACGGACAACTCACGTGTTGCACGGACAACTCACGTGTTGCACGGACAACTCACGTGCTATAATAATAAAGTATGCTGCATGCAGGCAGCCTCGATCCACACTCATCCTCACAATCAGACTCTCGGCCGATATCAACATGCTGCAGCATTTATCCTGATCACATATATATCCTCACAAATCAGGCTCTCGGCATCACTCAGTCATAAACCTCTCAAGCCACTCGGGCATTTCAGTAAAACAGGGCATTCGGCCCAAAACATTTATATGCATCAAAATAGAGTCATAAAATTACGTTATGCGGTAAACAAGTATAAACATGACTGAGTATAGATTTTCAATAAAAAACAATGAGAGGATATTAAGAAAAAGCCCCTAAGGGTCAAAACAGCATTGGCGCAAGGCCCAAAAATGGCATTCAGCCCAATTTACAGAATTTTTTTCTAAAACATATAAGTATCATATAGTTTCAACAAAGTATTCAACTTTATAGTTTCTACGGGACGGACCAAGTCACAATCCCCAACAGTGCAGGCCTACACGCTCGTCACCTAGCATGTGCGTCACTAAAAATAGTAGAATGATACAAAATTTGGTGTTTCGTATCCTCAGGACTAGATTTACAATAATTACTTACCTCAAACCGGTCAAATTTCTACCCCGCAATGATCTTGCCTCTAAACTCGTCCTCCAAATGCTCCAAATCTATTCACAATTAGTACAATTCCATCAATTCCACAAGAAAAGCTACAAAATTAGACAAAAACCCAAAATTGGCTCAAACCAGGCCCCCGGGACCGCGTCTCGGAATCCAAAAAAATTCACAAAAATAGAAATCTCATTCACTCACGAGTCTAACCATACCAAATTCATCAAGATCCGACATCGTTTGGTGCTTTAAATCCTTAAATTACTCTCAACACATTTCGAGCCCTAACCCCTCATTTTCACTAATTTCATGTTTAAATAATGGGGAAATCATCTTATATACGAGTATTAGGCTCAAGTAACTTACTTCAATGAAAACCCTCTTGATTCCCTATTCAAAACTCTCCAAAAAGCTCTAAATCCTAATAGAAATTGTGAAGAATGCCCAAATATTCGCGAAGTGTTCCTATATACCTTCTGTCAAGGCATCTCGCACCTGCGACCCCTTTGCTCGCACACGCGCGACCGTACCGGCGGTCCAAGGAGCCGCACCTGCGCAACTTACTTATCCGCCCAGACTCCGCATTTGTAGCAAACCCGTCGCACTTGCGAAGGCGCATCTGCGCATTTCCTCCGCGTCAGCGAAGTTTGCCCACCATTCCCCTTTCCGCATCTGCGCCCCAGGTTTCGGACCTACAGGCTCGCAGATGCGACCTCCAACTTGCACATGCGCATCCTGCCTAGCCCAGTATTGTCCGCACCTGCGCACTCCACACGCGCACCAGCGACCTCACACCTGCGACTCTTCCTTCCGCAGGTGCGGAAATAGCAGAAGCAGCAGCTCCAGCTGCAAATTCCAACTTGGACAAATCCGTTAACCACCCGGAAGCACACCTTCTCCCTCGGGACCTCAACCAAAAATACCAACAAGTCATATATCAATATACAAACTTAGTCGAACATTCGAATCACTCAAAACAACACCCAAGCACCAAATTACCCTCGGATTCAACCCTAAGAACTTCTAAATTTTCAAATTCGGCAACTGATGCCGAAACCAACCAAACCACGTCCGAATGACCTCAAATTTTGCACACACATCACAAATGATACTACAAACCTACTCCAATTTCCATAATTCCATTCAGACTCCGATATCAAATTTTTCACTGCTGACCGCAATTTCCAAATTTCCAATTTTGCCAATTCAAGACTAATTCTATCACAGACCTCCAAATCATATTCCGGATGCAATCCTAAGTCCAAAATCACCTAATGGATCTAACGGAACCATCATAATTAAAATTCGAGATTGTTTACACATAGATCAACATCCGGTTGACTTTGCCAAGTTAAGTTTCTACTTAAGAGACTAAGTGTCTCAATTCACTCTGAAACCACTCCGGTCCGAACCAACTAACCTGATATAACATAATATAGCTGAATAACACAAAGAGAAATAGAAATGGGGTAAACACGGCTATGACTCTCGAAACGACCGGCTGGGTCGTTACAGTTAGACTCTGATGTATATAGATAGTTGTTTCCTTCTGTAGCTTGTGACTTATGATATTTCGAGTTTTGGGAAAACTGCGTATTTATAGAGTATTGGTTATTTTACATGCCGAGAAACATTGTTAATAATTATTTATTTATCCACTGCCATTAGCTGCTAAGTTTACTTTCGTGTTGTTATTTATCCGTGATCTCCCTTGGTCAAACGCTACTCTAAAAAACGTCATATATCCCCAAAAATAGGTTTATACCTCCTTTTATACGAGTTGGAAGTGTGTAAGATAGAAAAACCCTGTTCCGAACGAAGTAGGAAAACTCCCGCAACACAGTGTCCAGGGCAGCGCTTCGCGGTGGCCCTGGCGCTGAAACCAGTAGCATTTCACGTTTTTACCTTCAATTCCTTGGTTTGCTTTGAGATATATTTCATTCATCTTTTATCTTCGACTTGGGGGGGACAAACACCAAAGTGTGTCCACCTATTTCATTCTTTTTATTTTTTTATTCTTTTAAATTCCTTTCTTTTTTTCCGTGTTTTATTCAATTTTGCCCCAAATCTCTTCATATTCACACCGCTTTATTTTACACAATAAAGACATAATATTTAGCATAAAGTAATATAATTAATTCTCAAATACTAATTAAACGTACAAGAATGTGAGGCAACAATAGTTAAATATATTCATTTTTTAGCCGAACATCACTGGATTTGCTTGAAGAGCGTCGGAATTGAGTATATGTGAGGATGGTGGCACAAAAGCAAAGGATGGAAAGATAGTATAATCATAGAGAGAAAAAATCGATATTTAAATCTTGGGAATTTGATTTTGACGAAATTAACTCAAAGTACCCGAGAAGTGATGCTGGAAAGCTAGGACCAACATAGGAAGGACCATACCGGATTTAAGAGATAACCCATAAAGGTTCATAAAGATGCGAGGTCCTCCCCGCTTCTGCGGCCACACTTTGGCGGTCGACACTGCTGCTTCTACGGAACCAGTTTCCCCCTTCACTCCGCATCTCTGGTGCCTGGCTCTCACCTGCAGGGTCGCAGATGTAGAATGCTTCACGCACACGGGATGCAGCCTCGGGCCAAGCCCCAAATATGCTTCTGCACCTTGCCAGTCGCACCTGCAGCAGTGCAGCTGCGAGAATAGTTTCGTAGGTGCGATTGCACCATAAGGTAGAAAATTCCAGCTTTGTTCTAAGTCCTATTTTGATCCGTTAACCATCCAAAACTCACCCGAGGGCCCCGGGACCTCAACTAAATACATTATGTAAAGGATGTCTTTTATTCCTCAAAATGCCGAACTCAATAGAGGATTCGACATAATTAAAAAAAAATACATTAGATGGTTTTATCAGCAGAGTCCGAAGGGTGAGAAGTTTATGCGGCATCTTTTAAAGATAAAGGCTATTCCACATCTGGTTCAGTACATTCATCTGTGTCCTTATCTTTTTCTTCAGCTTCCTCCTCGATTTTTGAGGACTCAGAACAAGTAAACCCGTATTTTAGCCATAGTTTGCACTCTAATTACTGCATTATACGAGTGTTTTAGCTTAAATGATAGTGAATTGTACTTTACGTGTTTTATACATTGTAGGAAATGGTTCCGAGTTAACAAGATAATTTGGACCTTAAAAGAACAATTTAGAGCTTTGAAGTATGAGTAAAAGCCCAAGGAATTAAACTGGGATCGTGTTCGGGGGTCGATACCAAGTCTGGATGTAAAAAAGTAGAAGAACAAAAATTACTCTAAGAAAGTTACACTACCATGCCGCATGGGGCGCGGCGCGGCACTGTAATATGTGACTACTGACAAAAGTGAACAGACTCTGAAGTTTCCCGCATGCGCACCGCGTCGGAAACCACGCCCTGTGCCGCGTCTGTGCATTTTGACTAGAGTAATTCTTGTTTTAGAAAGGGTAGTTTCATCCGGGTCCACTTCTACACGGTATAAATATGCCAAAAATAAGTTTTTGAAGGGATTTTTGACCTACGAAAGATTGGGGACGCAACTAAGGCAAGAAGACATAAGAATTCATCAAAAATTCAACCAACGATGGGTGCAATACGGGAGTTTGTATCGAATCATTAGCCTTGATATTTTCTATGTTTTTAAACCTTATTGAGATGACTTTTTCCATTTATATGGTGTGATTTCCATTCGGGTGTTGACAGATACGGTGTTTTGATAACTTGATTAGGGATTCGATTCTTGATAATTTTTGGAATTAATTGATAGAGTTTTAACTTGTATTGTGAAGTTATTTATTATTTTGCTTATTCGGAAGAGGAGATTTAAATTGAATTTTTTTACATCGTATGCTCTAGTTTAAATTCGTGATTCAAATAGATCATTGAAAGAGCCTCTTGAGTTGTTAATTGAACTAGAAAACAAGGAAATATTCGTGAGAAGTTACCCTTTAGACTATAACCATCATTTTATTTGTTGTAATTGTTTACCTTGATTCAATTGGATTAATTACTAAAACTAACGTTTAATCAAAAGAGGAACATTAACTTCAAGTGTAATCTAATTATCTGTTGAATTCGTGAGAATCAATAGTATTATAGAGTGAACTAACTCAAGAATTAGATCCCAAGTCAATTATCTTGCACCTATCTAGTCAATTACCCTTATTTCTCTCATTGATATTTCTTTGTTGCTCATCTACCGTATTTTGTGATCAATTGTTAATCGCTTAATTTTTAGTAGTTAATCATAGTTGATAATCATACAAGCAAGTGTTAATTTTTCTTGATAGTAATTTACTAAAAAATTTTCGAACACTATTTAAATCCAATCCATGAGGAGACAATAATTAAACTATTCTATCTTTGACAAGCGGGCAGTAATTTTGCGTTGTGTTTTGTGCTTGTCAAATTTTAGCGTCGTTGCTGAGGATTGGCAATCAATAGTGTTTAAAATAGTTTTTAGTACTAATTCAAGAACCAGTTTTACTTTATTTTATTAAGGCTTTTCACATGTGTGCAGGATACTGGTTTAACTTCTCTGGTGTATGCCTCGAACTTCTTCCAGTACAATAGAGTATCAAAGGATGCAGTCTACTTAAGGGCACTCCCTTATTCACTAAAGGATGACGCGAAGCACTAGCTTCGTAGCTTACCCACATGGTCGATTATGACTATAACGTTTCTTGACAAGTACTTCTCAGCTGCAAAAACAGGGAAAGTCAGAAGAGAAATCAACAATTTCTACCAGAAGGAGACATAAACAATTTTCGAAGCTTGGGAAAGATTCAAGGAGATAGTCAGAAAGTGTCAACATAATGAAATTGAATTGTGGATGCAACTCCAGAATGTTTGGGATGGATTGACATCTCCCTAGTGGCGAACTCTGAGTACTGCATGTGGAGGTCCACTAATGAAGAAGACTCCGGAGGAGGTTGTCTCAATCCTTGGTGAATTATCTGAGGATGCTAACTAGTGGCCTGCTGAGCTTAATGACAGACGAAAATCAGTTCGGGTTCACCAAGTGGACTCTAAAACTTTAGTGCAAGCCCAGCTAGACACCATGTCCACGGAAATAAGAAAGTTGACATTTGCCAATGTACAAAGTAAGTTGTGAGCAGCATGTGACATTTGAAGAATGAGACACCCGACACATGAGTATTAAGCTTCACCTGAGGAAGTTAACGGTGTGGGGAACTTTGATAGAGGAAACTACCAAGGTGGTAACAACTATAATGCTATGGGACAAAGACATCTAGGTTTTTCTTTGAGTTCACCTAGTAAGAGTTTGAACTCATGGCAGCAAAATAATCTTGGACCCCAGGGTCAAGGACCACCATGTATTCAGAACCAGCAGAGGTGGCAGTACCAGCCACAACAGTCAAATTAGTCTAGCATGGAAGATCTCATGAAGGCGTTCATCAACAAATCAGATAAAAAATTAGAGACTTAGGGAACAACTATCCGAGAATAGGGCACAACCATCTTGGAGCAGGGCACGACCATTCAGAATTTAGAAAGAAAATGGGACAAATTACAAATTTATTATCTGAGCGGGCTCCTAGGACTCTACCCTCTAACACTAAAAAGAACCCAAAGGAAATAATCAAAGTTGTATCACTGAGAAGTGGAAAAACATTAGTTGAACCAGTTGTGAAAGCTAAGACAGTAAACTAGAGGCAACAAACAAGCAAACCAAGACAATAGAAGAGAAAAGAGTGAAAAGCAGAAAGGCCAGAATAGTGGGGGTAAAAAAGGAGATTGAAGAAAATAGACATGTTCCAGCTCTTCCATTCCCTCAAAAGATGAAACGTGAAAAACATGACAAGTGTTTTGGGCGGTTCTTGGAGATGCTCAAGCAACTTTAGTTAAACATTCCCTACAGAGAGGTACTCACTCAGATGCATGCTTATGCTAAGTTCATGAAGGAAATCTTGTCCAACAAGAGAAAATTAGAGGAGACAACAATGGTCAAGCTGAATGCCCACTGTAGTTTCATATTGCAAAATACAAATCCTCAAAAGTGTGGGGGAATCAGGAAGCTTTACCATACCATGCTCGTTAGGGAATGAGAAATTTGACAATGCCCACTGTGATTCTGGTGCTTTTATAAATCTAATACTTTTGTCTGTGTTTGGGAAACTGGAAGGTGAGCTTCGAGTGATCAAATCAATACCAGTGTCCCAACATCTTACTGACCGAACCACCATTTTACCTGAGGAAATCATTGAGGATATTCCAATACAGGTGGAAAGGTTTATGCTCCCTGTAGACTTAATTGTGGTAGATATGAAAGTGAACAAGGTACCTATAATTCTAGGGAGGCCATTTTTATGTACTGGTAGAGCTATACTTGATATCTATGATGGGAAGCTTATGCTCAGAGTGGGCAACGAGAAAGTGGTGTTCCAGATAAAGAGGATGATGAAATACTCCAATGATGAGGAATTTCCCTACTCATGTTTCAATCTAGATGTTGTTGGGGAATTGGCTAAAAAATACAAGTTTGACAAGCTTGTGGGGGATACGTTAGAGAGGTGTATCACTCAGTTTAGCACTGTAGAGGATGAAGATCCCAAAATAAAGAAAGAGGGGTGAAGTTCTTAACACCGAGGATCACGTGGTTGATGAGGATAAACTAAAAAAGGAGGCTTCTAAGCTAATGCAGAATTGGAAGTCCTCCTTACTCACTTCAAATATTCTTTTCTTGAAACTAAGAATTTTCATGTTACTATTTTTGCTTACTTGACAGGTACAAAGGAGCAGAAGCTGGTGGAGCTGTTGAGAAAGTACAAAAAGGCCATTGGCTGGACCATAGCTGATATTCAAGGAATCAGTCCAGCTATTTGCATGCATAGAATATTGTTAGAATAAAATAGCAAGCTAGTGGTGCAACCCCAATGCAAGCTACATAGTGTTGATGGCAGTCTAAGGAGGCTTCGGGGTCGAATCGATGTTTCTAGTGTTGATGGCTCGAGAAAGATGATATTCAAGGAGGCTTAGAGTTGGTAGAAATTCATTAGTTCGGGTTCCACGGAGATGGATTTTGATTAGAGGCAGTATTTGGGCAGCGAAGGATGAGGAACGATATGGTGGGAGGTGTCTCATGGAGATTGAATTGCTAGGAGGTCAAGTACGAATAGCAAAGGCTGAGAAGTTTCTTAAGAAGGTGATCTAACTAAAATGAGAGTGGTAGAGTAGAGTATGGATTCTATGGTAGGATAGCCACATGCTTGCAGAAAGTTTAGAGCGATTTGGTGATCATGGTGGACAATGACTAAGTTTATAAATCTCATTTGGGGTGGTGGCTACTGCACTAGGGAAGTTTGAATATGACGGAAGATAGTTTGCTTTGGATGTAATATGACTTCGAGTTCTAGATGAATCGCTAGACCTTCATTTGTTGACGATGGCAACGTGCGGGCACTTTTGACTGGTGGGTGAGTGTGGACTCAGGAGGATTAACTGATTTTATGGTGGTTGTAATCATGGCAACGTAGTTGGAAGATGTCGTATGGGATTACACAGGTGGGCTATCTCCTATGAGGTATTAGGAGTTGCGTGATTTCTAGTAAAGGCCCTCTGAGGAACTTTATTTTCTATCCAACATGAAGTAGGTACTACGATGTAAGCTGTGGATCGCTTGAAGAAGATGGTATGACTATCAGAAGGTCAAGTGCGCGATTGTGGGTGATAATTCAGAATGTGTTATGATTAGTGTAACAAGAACTTAGGAGACATTTGGTTGAGCAATGGTGCGAGAGCATGGTAACTGAGGAGGAGTCATTATGACTTATGGAATTATGTAATTGTGGCTTAAAGATAAGTAGGAGAGCCCACCGTCTATGATGATGTGACTTTACAGTATTGGATTATCAGTACATTGGTAGATTAGTTATTACTTAGGGAAGAAAAAATAATGGGTAATTTGAGGAGGGGATTTGATGGATGTGATAGACACAGGAAAGTATTAATCTGGTTGCTTCATTAGAGTGCTGATATGCTAACAGAGCACTGGTGGTTTGGTTAATTAATCAGGATTGGACTAGAGTGGGGGACTCTCAACTATTGTTCTAGAGGATTCAAGATTTTAGGTATGGTGCTTAAGGATTTTCATATTCGTTATGTGGCCGATGATTGGGTTTTAGGTACTTGGAGCTTGAAACCCGAGGAAAGCCAACGGTAAACCATCTAAATAATTATCCATTTTAAATTTTTAATATCAGGAATTTCATTAAATAAATATAATAAAATGTGGCATTCATAGGAACCTATGCTTTTCTTTACCAAATTCCGAATGTAAATAAATTGTAAAGTGAAATGATAATAATACGTGGACTACAATAATGACCCCCCACTAGGGATCCCCAAAACCCGATGTCACAAGTGAATGAACATCTACGAGAAAGTACAACAACAATAAATGATATGTCTGGAATACAAAATAGACAAGATAAACTAAATAATTATGATGGAGACTCTGTGTGCAGTGAATCGTAGCATAGAATGCAGCTTACCATAGAGTTCCCTCGGCAGGTGCACCTACGCGCCCAAATGACCACCTTTATGCTTGTCAGATCCTTCATATTTAGTGCAGAAATACAGCATGAGTATGTAAATCAACGCGTACCCAGTAAGTATCTAGCCTAACCCCGAAAAGGTAGTGATGAGAGGTCGACATTGACACTTACTAGTGGTCCATTAAATCAAATATAAATAAGTACACAAATATGAAACATGGTAAGTAAACAATGAGTTCAGATATAGCAAAATAATAGGACCTATAGCTGAACAATGAACACAATGTCCTCCAATACTGGATACCTCTGAATAGGAATACGTAATGGTGAACACTAAATTAACTATCACATCTTATTTTTGGAAACTTCATGAGTACGCGCACTTCTTATCAAGTGTTTCGCCCGATTCTACCGAGGTGAGCGGCCCGATCCTATAACAGTAGTTTATAGAAATGCCAAGGAGAACGACCCGATCCCATAATAGTGGTTTATATAAATGTCGAGGTGAACAACCTGATCCCATAAGAATATGATACATGATACTACCGAGGCGAACGGCCTGATCCCATAATAGTGTCTTAAAATAATCCTGCCAAGGCGAACGGCCCAATCCCATTAGAATAAGAAGCTTTAACGGGTCCTTGACCCCACTCACGAATGTACGCGTGAGTTATGAAATTTTAGGAAACTTTTCGATGAATACACACAACACGGAAGAAATTCGTAAAGGAAGCACACTTTCCACGGCTAATCATGTAGCTCATCAAATTTCAAATATAGCGAGTCCATTACTCTACGCGAGTCTAGTCTCAGGTCATAATGCTAATTAAAGCATTAGACAAACAATAATAACTCAAATAGTACAACTAAGGCATGGCGTGACCTCATACGTGCATAGCTCGTCGCCTCATACGTGCATTACTCTACCCATCAGTAATTCTAGCATACGCACGGACACTTGTCACCTCATACATGCATAGCTCCCACAGCATGTAGCACATAATAGATATAACACCTACGACATAAATTTCCCCTCACAAAGTTAGACTGGAGACTTACCTCGCTTCGAAATTCCATATCCGGCTTCAATGCCTCTCTAGCACCTCAAACCAATACCCATCGATCCGAAACTGGTCAAACAACATGAAAACTATTTAAAATATACTTTAATCCTCATAATTAATCAGTTTATAATAATTTCCAACTGCGCTCGAAAAGTCAACTAAGTCAGCCCTCGGGCCCACATGCCCGGAATCCAACAAAATTAAAAATATTCGAATATCCATTCAATAATGAGTCCAACCATACAAAATTACCCAATTTTGACATTAAATCGCCACTCAAATCTTCAAATCTTACTCCCATATCCCTAACCCAAACTTTTCCAAAATTCGCCTTAAAAACACATAATCTAGGTGAAAACTTCAATGGGTATTCATTATTAATAGATAAAAATGACCAAAAGTTGCTTACCTCCTGAAATCTATCAAAACCCCTCTCAAAAAGATCCTCCAACCGAGCTTGCAAGGTCTAAAAATGAAGAAACCACTGAACCCTTCGAATTAATACACTGCCCAGGCATTTTGCACATGCGGGTCACTTAATCGCTTTTGCGGCCTCACAGGTGCGGCCAAATCTCTGCTTCTGCTGTTTTCCCTGAAGGCCCTTACCTTCACTTCTGTGGACCAGACTCTGCTTTTGCACTTGTTACTTGGGCTCCGCTTATGCGGAAACACCTACCTCACGCCACTTCACACCTGTGCATCCCCTCTGTCGAGCAAGATTCCGCACCTCCGATGCCAGACACGCATCTGCGGTCTCGCATCGGCGAACAAATCCTTCGCAAGTGCGATCACACCAGACCCGGTGCACTTCAGCAATTCCCTAAGTTCAATTCTAAATCCGTTAACCATCCAAAGTCCATCCAAGGTCGTGACAACATACCAACAAGCCTTAAATACGATACGAACTTAGTCTAAGTCTCAAATCGCGTCAAACAATATCAAAACTACGATTCGATGGTCAAAACCTTTCTTTAAACTTTCAAACCTTCCAATTTTGACGAACGAATTCGATTCATACTTAAAGCCAAAATTTACGCACAAGTCATTATTCAGAATAACCTACTCTAAGGGTCAGAATCACAAACAGACATCGATAACACCATAGTCCACTTCAAATCAAACTTAGGAATTTCTAAAACTTTAAAAATGCCAACTTTCCAAAATAAGCGTTGAAATGCTCCCGGACCACCTGATACTCAACCTGAATATACGCCCAAGTCCGAAAGCATCGTACGAACCTATTGGATCCTACAAATCCGTATTTCGAGGTCGTTTACTCAAAATTCAAACCCTAGTTAACTCTTCCAACTTAAAGCTTCTAAACTGAGAATTTCCTCTCGCATCAACTACAAACTTTCCGAAATTCAATTTCGACCACACATAAAAGTCATAATACATGAGGTGAAGCTACTCAATACCTCAAACCACTGAACGACATGCTAGAGCTCAAAATGATCGGTCGGGTCGTTACATTTTCCCCCACTTAAACATATGTTCGTCCTCGAACGTGCCAAGAACCGCTCCGGAGTTGAACAAATCACTGTTTAACACCTCTTGCACCTCCCTGTGCCGCCACAACCCACGTGAGCATATTAGCGCAAGCTTAACTGAAGATCCTCCATTTTACCTTAGCCAACAAGCCTTAGGACCAGATTTCAATATCCGAAATTCTCCACGAAACTTGATTCGAATATACGAACACTATAACGATCTCAACTCACTATACCAAATATGCTCAGGCACCCATGCAGATATCGTACAATGCACCGCACAATTCGTATATCCATAATAACATCCTCCGACTACAATAGCTTCAAATTCATGAATGAGATGCCTGTAGTATACCACATAACACATATAAACCTAGTCTCAACCCTCACAATACTTCAACGATGAGAGAGATGTGCATGAACTCATAACCACCCATCAAATCAATAACTCATGGAGTTACTCCGCTTGAATAAAACTGTTACCTCATTCTAAACTGAATAGTGACATTTTCTTCAATATAACTTATATAAATCTGATCGCACTAATTTCAGGTACAATAATCTCATCTCACATAGTACAAGTTGCTCAAGCAATAAGCCACCTTAAACACTAACTAAAATCTCATATGACGTCATCAATGCGCCATCGAGCTACAACTGCTACAACTCGTATATAACACATAGGGAATAACGAACTCTGGCAAAGAACTACCCAGCCCGCGTAACGAATAAAAAGGCCAACAGATGCTATGAGCCTTTCTCAGAGATGAGTAACAAGACACACAAGAATAATTATAGGGAACCGTACTCAACATCTCACTATTGTGGCATGCATCACGATCCACACATGATACCGTTGCGGTGTGCAACCCGATTCAAACATCATACCCATGGCGGCGTGCCACCCGATCAACACAAAATAATCAATAAGGAGGTACCCATCGAGCCATAATGCTCATACCCACTAAATGCTTGAATACCGACCACAAGAATGTTAAGTGCATAAACACAGCTCTGGGGAGATAGATAGAGCCATGCGCTACAAAATGCCAAACATGACTAAGGCGCCATAAATGGTCTGCGTCTCGAGAGCCATCTTGCTCATATCACATCACAAGCTACATAGGATCACAACAAATGTACGAATAATTAAGCCGTCTCACAACCCACATAGCATAATAGAGTATTACAGAGAATAGCCGACGACAAGAATAACATCCAACACCCGAAAACTCCTCCATAAGCAATGCTATGCTAAATGAACACATCCGGCCTGATGTAGAGAATACATTCACATTAGATCTACTAGTGGACCTCAAGCCGATTCTGATCATCCCATACTGGGCCAATAACCTTTCAAGGATCCACAATGAACCTATTCACGACACATAAGATCAGCCGCCAAATCCAGAACAAACTCCCACAGTCCATAACCAAAGGATTAGAGCGCCTCTCAGTCATAACTTCTCCCATTGGCGACATTACCAAAATCTCCATACCTGGTTTCAATCTCTAATAATCAAATGACTAACACATCACACTAATACGATCTTCACGTGGGATATATTCCCACAACCTTCCGCACCAGGTAGTAAAAATTTGAAGTTTAATGGTCATCGACCATGCTATTTCTATGGTGCTAGTCAAGCATCCGCATTTCAATACCCACCTCTTCTTCCAAAACACAGACCATTCTCAGGCTTCCTGAAAATAATGCCAACATACTCTAAACATATGAAATCTTCCCCCGCTCCTCCGAGCTCGTGACATTCTTATCAAAACCAAACTACAACCATGATCCTCAACTTCCAATATCGCTCACTGCACCTATCATGACGCTACGCGAGAGTCCATGAATTTCATCATAACCCCTGAACCGCAAGTAGAATAAATACTTCATCGGCTAGAACCCCTTTCACTCCACTTATTTTAGAAGAACAGTTTCAACACACAACCAAATTCCTATAACCGTAGAAAAACAAACCTCAAGTTGTGGTCTAAACCACCATAACTCTTTCGGGATCCATTTACACATAACAGGCCATCATAATCAAATACCTCCAAATCAATCAAATTACGATGGTTGTCATGCTCGCGCACACAACTACGAATCACATGTATAGCCTTAACACACTGAAGGAACTGATCATTTTCACAACCATGCTGATACAAACCATTACGAACTAACTCAACTTCTTCCAACTTACTCTTGACTTGCCTTTGAAATAATAATTCTATTCAAACGCATAACAGACCTCAAGCAACACTCATCCCGGGTGACCCAAATCACGAGGACACATCGTCTCAATACCCGTCATTCATCTCATACCGTCTTTATGCACTTGATAGTATCTCCAACTGATACACCCGTTCTAAAAGACCTCATGCGAATCCGAAGTTATTTCTCTCATTTCTCTAACACTGCATTGTAGACCCGATGATAACATAGAAATTCCCCAAGTTTTCTCCACACTCTGCTGCAAAACCCAGTCCTCAGCCACATAATAAACCCAAAATCTTTAAACATCGCACTTTAATTCTTTAACTCACTAGAACTATTGTTGAGAGTCACCCACTCTAACCTTGTACTGAATATGTAAGCAAACTCTAGTACTCTGCTAGCACATGAACACTTCTTAAGAAGCAACCGGATGAATTCGTTTCCTTGCACATCATATCCACAAGAAGCATAAACTCTGAGTCATACCCAACATCCGCACACTCTACCTCCTAACAGTCGTACCATGTTCTTCAAGCGATCCAAGCTCACATCGCAGTACGTGCATACCATGTTTGGCAGAAAGTAGAACTTTTCATAGGAACCTCATCAAAACCACGCAACCACTAACGTGCTCACACGAGATAGCCCACTTGTGTAACCTCATATCTAACTCCTCCAATGTCATTGCTAAAGTTACCTCAATCATGAAATCAACTAGCCTCCCTGGGCTCACACTGCTCCACCAGCCATAAAAATCCCTTCATTCAATAACATCACCCGAAGGTCCAACAACGTGTTTGAAACTTGAAGCCGTATTGCATCAAAGACAATGGTTGAATACTTCATTTTTTTCTATATTCCCATCAAGCCCTTCTCGTCACATTCAAATTTCCAAAGCATAGAAACCACCTCAGAGATCATCTCCCTCGCACCACCAATACTAGAAAGGCCGATTCGATCCTGTAGTCGCAATAAACAACCATCTCTGATGACTTTCTCTTAGGTTTATCGTCCCTAGAGGCAAACAATTGAAGACCAAAATGTCGATGAGATGCAATGCATTGAATCAAGCATGGCGACTCCATAATATTAACAAGAATACCACACAATTCAAAAATATCAAATCTCGCCCGTAGGCAACACCAACACTGGGCTTAAATGATAGAACACCCCTCCACAAGGCGACAATAATAGCCCACTCGAATATGCAGGGAGAAACATCTTGCACCACATCTACAGTACCATTACAAATCCTCGATGTCCAATTGATAACAAGGGCTCAACACCGTATAATAATGAGTAGGAAGGAAATGAAGGCATAACCTTCAATGGAATCAAATCGCATGACGAGGAATCAAGAAGGGGATTGCTCCTAATAGCCATGTAGCCTCTCGAAGATAAGTACAGTCGTCTCTGTACCGATCTGCAAGACTTTGCTAGACTTGATCATGACTCGTGAGATCTAAGTGAACCTAGTGCTATGATACTAAGCTGTCACGACCCAAAATCCACTATAGGCCTTAATGGTGCCCAACGTCGCCGTTGGGCAAGCCAACGGTGAACCATATAAATAATTATCCATTTTTTATTTTTAATATCATGAATTTTATTAAATAAATAGAATAAAATGTGGCATTCATAGGAACTTGTGCTTTTCTTCACCAAATTGCAGAATGTAAATAAACCGTAAAGAGAAATGATAAAAATACGTGGACTACAATAATGATCCTCTACTAGGGACCCCCAAAACCCGGTGGCACAAGTCAATGAGCATCTACGAGAAAGTACAATAACAATACAACATCTGTCTGGAATATAATATAGACAGGATAAACCAAAATAACTATGATGGAGACTCTGTGTGCTGTGAATCGTAGCATGGAATGCAGCCCACCATAAAGTCCCCTCGGGATCTGCACCTACGCGCCCTAATGACCACCAATGAACCTGTCAAATCCTGCACATTTAGTGCATAAGTGCAACATGAGTACGTAAATCAACGCGTACCTAGTAAGTATATAGCCTAACCCCGAAGAGGTAGTGACGAGGGGTCGACATTGACACTTACTAGTGGTCCATTAAATCAAATATAAATAAGTAGATAAGTATGAAATATGGTAAGTAAATAGTGAGTACAAATATAGGAAAATAATACGTTATACAGTTGAATAGTGAACACAAAGTCCTCCAATACTGGATACCTCTCAAATGGAGTACGTAATGGTCAACACCAAATTAACAGTCATATCTCAAGTTTGGAAAATTCATGAGTACGTGAACTTCTTATCAAGTGTTTTGCATGATTCTGCCAAGGCGAGTGGCTTGATCCCATAAGAATGGTTTATAGAAATGCTGAGGCGAGCGGTGCGATAAAATAAGAGTGGTTTATAGAAATACCAAGGCGAACTACCCAATGCCATAAGAATATGATATATGATACTGCCAAGGCGAACAGCCCGATCCCATAAGAGTGTGTTACAATATCCTGCTGAGGCGAATGGCCCGATCACATAAAGGTGTATTACAATATCCTTCTGAGGCAAACAGTCTGATCCCATAAGAGTGTGTTACAATAATCCTGTTGAGGCGAACAACCCAATCCCATTAGAATAAGAAGCTTTAATGGGTTGTTTACCCCACTCACGAATGTACGTGTGAGTTATAAAATTTAAGGAAACTTTTCGATGAATACGCACAATGCGGAAAAAATTCATAAGGGGAGCACAATTTCCACGACTTATCAACTACCTCGTCAAATTAATAATATAGCGAGTCCATTACTCTACGCGAGTCTGGTCTCAAGTCATAATGTTAATTAAAGCATTAAACAAATAAGAATAACTCAAATTGTAAAACTAAGGCATGGTGCGAGTCTAAGTCTACCCGGACATAATCAGGAACTCTAGCATACGTACGGACACTCGTCACCACGTACGTGCGTAGCTCCCACAGAATGTAGCACATAATAGATATAACACATAGGGGGTAAATTCTCCCTCACAAAGTTAGTCAGGAGATGTACCTTACTCTGAAGTTCCATAACCGTCTCCAACGCCTCTCTAGCACCTCAAACTGATACACAACAATCTGAAGCTGGTCAAACAACATGAAAACTATTAAAAATATACTCTAGTACTCATAATTAATCAGTTTATAACACTTCCCAACAACGCTCAAAAAGTCAACTAAGTCAACACTTGGCCCACGTGCATCGAATCCAACAAAATTAACAAAAATCCAAACACCCATTCAATAACGAGTCCAACCATACCAAAATGACCCAATTCTGACATCAAATGGCCACTCAAATCCCCAAATCTTACTCTCCAATCCCTAGCCCAAATTTTCCAAATTCTACCTTACAAACATATAATCTAGGTGGAAAATTCAATGGGTATTCAATAGTACTAGATCCAAATTATCAAAAGTTGCTTACCTATTGAAATCTAGAAAACCCCTCTCACAAATCGCCTCGAATCGAGCTTGCAAGGTCCAAAAATGAATAAATCTCGGAACCCTTCTAAGTAATACACTGCCCAGGCATTTTGTACCTGCGGGACTTAACCACTTTTGCGGAGTCGCACCTGCGACCTGGTCTCTACTTCTACGGAAATGCCTACCTCATGCCACTTAATGCTTGCGCATCTCACACCCCCCCCCCCCCGGCATCTGCGATCCCACAGGTGCAGCCAAACCCTCGTACATGCGCATCCCCTCTGCACAGCAAGATTCCTCACATATGATGCCAAACACATCTTTGTAGTCTCGCACCTGCAACCAAATGCTTCGCAGGTGCGATCGCACCAGACCTGGTGCACCTCAGCAATTCCCCAAGTTTAATTCTCAATCCGTTAACCATCCAAAATCCATCTAAGGTACCCGAGACCTCAACCAAACATACCAACAATCCCTAAAATATGATACGCACTTAGTCGAAGCCTCAAATTAAGTCAAACAATACCAAAACTACAAATTGACGGTCAAACCTTTCTTTAAACTATCCAACTTTGAAACTTGGACGAACGCGTACGATTCATACTTAAACATTCCGGAATGACGCCAAACTTTATGCACAAGTAATAAATCACAAGACAAACGTATTCCAAGGCTTGTAATCTCAAAGAGACATCCATAATACCAAAGTCCACTCCAAGTCAAACTTATAAATTTCTAAAATATTCAAAATGCCAACTTTCCAAAATAAGCGCCAAAATGCTTCTGGACCACCCGATGCTCAACCCGAACATACGCCAAAGTCCGCAATCATCGTACGAACATATTGGAACCTTTAAATCCCGATTCCATGTTTGTTTACTAAAACGTCAAACCCTAGTCAACTCTTCTAACTTAAAGATTCTGAACTGAGAATTTCCTCCCGAATCAACTTTGAACTTCCCAAAATTCAATTTGACCACACATACAAGTTTTAATATATGAACTGAATCTACTCATGCCCTAAAATTGTCAAACGACGTGCTAGAGCTTAAAAAGACCGGTCGGGTCGTTATAGTAAGTCTCATGTCTAACCCTATGAGAGAAAACTACCCCCTAGGTGATGTATTTGATATGTGCTACTTGTTGTGGAGGCTACATACGCACGAGGTGACAAGAGTCCATACATAGATAGATTCATGTTGTGTCCAGGTAGACATAGGCCTTTATTATGCTATTACTTGCACTATTTGAACTCAATTTGCTAGTTTAAATTGCTTGAATTAATAAGTAGGAATCTGGTAATAGATTACGTTAAATTGGGCTTCAGTACCTAAAGCTTTGACGGATTTCTAATCATTGATGGGAATTTATATTCTTTTATTGGCTTACCTTGAAGTTATAAATACATAATTAGCAAATTCGAAAGATTTTCCCTATTCCTATGGATCAGGCCAAACATCTCAGAAATATTTATAGATATTATAGGATGCATCCATGGATCGGGCCGCACGACCTTGGTAGTTTATGTACATGACTATATGGATCGGGCCAACGACCTCGACATAATTTGTGCGTAAAATCGTTAGGAGTCCGAATATCCACGAGATTACTCACTTGATTGAACTTAGAAATTTCATGATATTCTTCTATGACCTGCGATCGAATATTTATTTGATGGTTCTTATGTCACAACCCAAAATCCACTATAGGTCATGATGGCGCCTGACGTCGCCGTTAGGCAAGCCAACAGTGAACTATCAGCTTAATTATTCATTTTATTATTTTTGAAATCATGAATTTATTTAGATAGAGAGATAAATTCAATAAAAATAGTAGGTACGATTATTTTAAAAGAAATATAAAATAAAAGGGTGTCGGTGTATGCAAGTGTACACAAATTCTAGAACACCACAAAACTTGGTATCACAAGTTCATGAGCGTCTACTAGGAAGTACAACAACAATACATCACATGTCTCGACTACAAGGTAGACAAGATAAAGTAAGTAATCGTGATGGGTACTCTGTGTGCTGCAAATCGTGGAATGGAATACAGCTCACCATAGAGTCCCCTCAACAGTTGCGCCACCGCGCCCAAGTGACCACCAAATGAACTTGTCAAATTCTGATGGATACTTTGTGTGCTGCAAATCGTGGAATGGAATACAGCTCACCATAGAGTCCCCTCAGCAGTTGCGCCTCCGCGCCCAAGTGACCACCAAATAAACCTGTCAAATTCTGCACATTATGTGCAGAAGTGCAGCATGAGTATGTAAAACAACATGTAACCAGTAATTATCTAGCCTAACCCCGAAGAGGTAGTGACGAGGGGTCGACATTGACAGTTACTAGTGGTCCAGCAAATCCAATATTATAAAGTAGGCAAATATGAAACATGGTAGGTAATAATTGTTGACGTCTAATTTTGACCCTCAATTTTTAAAATTAATTTATTTATACCTAATAATTTGAAATAAATGTTTTCAAACTATTTTCCAGTAATGAAGACCTATTTCTACAAATTAATTCAGTATTAGTTTCAAAATTAATCATTTGGTATTAGTTTTATGTAATTACAAATTATATTTACTATTTTAGTATTATTAAAACAATTTCTATACGTAAGTTATATAATTAATTCAATAAACTATTTCTTAAAATTGTTAATTAGTTTACTATTTCAATAATTCAAAATTAATGTCCTAGTGAAGTATTTTCAGAAATAATCAATTAATTACAATAATTAGTAGTATCTACTCCCTCCGGTTCAATTTAGATGATGTAGTTTGACTCGGCACGAAGTTTAATAAAACAAAGAAGACTTTTACAACTTGTGGTCTTAAAAGCTTAAGGGGTAAAAGCTTTGTGGGGTCATGACATTTTTTGTGGTTATAAAAGCTTCTCATTAAGGGTAAAATGGGTAAAATAAAGAGTTTAAAGTTAAATTATTTCCAAATTTAGAAATGTGTCATTTATTTTAGAACAGACTAAAAAGGAAAGTACCTCATCTAATTTGAAATAGAGGGAGTAACACTTATGATTTTTCAAAGGGGTTGATGTAACGACCCGGTCGGTCGTTTTGAAGAAATTAGCCCTGAACCCCTCTTTATTATTCCCCCTATTTTATTTTTGCATTTTTTGATTTGCCGGGAGGTTTTGTTTTTGGTTTCAGAGTGAAATGAGACGTATAGTCCCTAAAATGGAAGCTTAAGTCGTAGAAATCGACTGTAGTTAGAACTATGTGAAGATGACTCCGCAATGGAGTTTCGACAGTTCCAATAGCTCTGTAGGGTAATTTTGGTCTTAGGAGCATGTTCGGATGTTGAATCGGAGGTCCGTAGGTCATTTTAGCATCAATTGGCGAAAGTTAGAAATTTGATAAATTTTGGAAAGTTTAACCGACAGAGGACTTTTTGATATCGGGGTCGGATTCTGATTTCAGAATTTGGAATAGGTCCATAACGTCAATTATGACTTGTCTGCAAAATATAATGTCAATCGGACTTGGTTTGATAGGGTTCAGCATCAGATGTAGAAATTTGAAACTTTAAAGTTCATTAGGCTTGAATCGATGCGTAATTCGTATTTTTAGCGTTGTTTGATGTGATTTAAAGGCTCGACTGAGTTTGTCTGATATTAAACTGGTTGGTATATTTTGTTGAGGTCCCGGGGGCATCGGGCCAGTTTCGGATGGTTAACGGATCATTTTTGGACTTAGAAGATTTTTCTGGTATTGGGTTGGTTCTGGTGTAATCGCACTTGCACAGGGCTGACTGCATGTGCAAGCTCTCAGAATAGAGATAAGGAGCGCTGAAGCGGGGTTTGAGGATGTGGCCAGCAATCGTAGGTGTGAGAAAAATACCGCATCTGCGAGCCCGCAGATGCGCTTGAAGTTCCGCAGAAGCGGACAGTGAGGTGGGAGGGGGAGTCCGCAGAAGCGAACAATGTTAGCAGGCGCGCACTCGCTGGTGTGGCCTTTTGATCGCAGAAGCGGACCCAGGTGTTTTAAGTAATGTCCACACTTGCGATGGAAATTACGCAGGTGTGGCGTCGCAGGTGTGACTGTGGGTCCGCAGGTGCGAGATCACTAGGCAGAAAAGGGGAAATTTTAAGGGTTTGATCTCATTTTCAATTTGGCACTTTGAGAGCTCGGATTAAGGCGATAATTTGAAATATTTTCAAAGGAAACTATTGCGTAATGATTCTTAACTCAGTTTTGACTATATTCCACTAATCTATCGTTAATTTCTTCATTTAACTAAGGATTTGGGTTGAGAAATTTGGGGGGAAAGTTGGAAAGTTCTTCACCCAAATTTTGGGATTTTGATTGAGATTTTGATATCGGATTTGAGTAATTTTGGTATGTGTGAACTCGTGGTTGAATGGGCGTTCGTATTTTGTAACTTTTACCAGATTTTCGGGACGTGGGTCTGGGTCGACTTTTTGAAGCGATTTTTCGATTCTTTGCTAAAGTAGTAGTTTCATTATTTAAATTAGTTTCTTGTAGTTGTATTCATGTTATGTAATTGCTTTTGGCTAGATTTGGGTCATTCAGAGCTTGAATATCCAGGGAAAGGCATTCATACCAATTAATTGAACGAGATTGGAGATAAGTGACTTGTCTAACTTTGTGTGGGGGAGATACCCTTAGGATTTGTTACTGTTCTAACAATTTGTGATATGTAAGCGCCGTGTACGCGAGGTGACGACTGTGTACACGGACCGATTATGGAAAATTTGGTTCTTGCTGATTTGTCATCTTTTAAAATACATTAACGGAGTCGTCTTCTTTTAAAATACATTAACTGAGTTGCCTTAACATATGTAGTGATCATGTTTAGCCTAGTATCGCATGTCTACGTTCCATGATTCTTATTTGCAATCTGTGCAACATGCTTAGTTGAATTATCTGTTTTACATGATTTGAATTAAATATTTAACTGTAAGATTCTTGCTGAAATTTTGTATTTTTCTTCGATTTACCTACTGCATATTTACTTTGGGACTACGAGGCGGTTCCTCAGGAAATCCCCCTGTACTACATATTTACTTTGGGACTATGAGGCGATTCTTCGGGAGATCCCACTGTACTGCATATTTACTTTGGGATTACGAAGCGTTTATTCAGGAGATCCCTCTGTACTGTATATTTACTTTGGGACTACGAGGCATTTACTCTAGAGATCCCTTGTACTGCATATTTACTTTGGGACTATGAGGTGGTACCTCGAGAGATCCCCCTCCCCCTCCTCCTCCCCCCCTCCCGTAGTGCATATTTACATTTGCGACTACGAGGCGGTACCTCGGGAGTGTCCGTGTTGTTTACCTCTATTTACCGTGCTCATATTGTCTGAAACTTCTTATTATTTAAATTATCAGTCATTTCAAAATATTATTATATCATCTGCCTAACTTTTCTTTTAAACGAGTAGGGCCATGACCTAACCTCGTCATTACTCTACCGAGGTTAGGCTTGGCACTTACTTGGTACCATTTTGGTGTACTCATACTACACTTCTGTACATCTTTTTGTGCAGATCCAGGTTCTTCCCACCAAACCAGATACTAGTGAGTTGGACCGCACGTGGAGACTTCAAGGTATATCTTCCAGCGTCCGCAGACCTCGAAGTCCCCCTCTATAAGCTATGTGTTTTCCTTATTTTTCTTTAGCGTCTGATGTATAGAGATACTTAGTAGTTGCTCTTAGAATCTTGTGACTTATTTTTACCGGGTTTTGGGACTTGTAATTATTGAATGGCAGTTTTATAATCATTTCATGTTTTGAGAATTGGGCTTCAGTTTTATATTATGTATTTTCGCAAAACTGTTAGGCTTACCTAGTTTTAGAGACTAGGTGCCATCATGACATCCTACGGAGGGTGAAATGGTTCGTGACAATTAAAGACCAAAAGGCCACAATTGCAATTGCAATTAAAATACAATGCGGTTATTTGTTAAATTACTTTTAGCCCAAATACAAGGCCCAATCCGAAATAACCCAGTACAAACACCCATCTCCTTCTCCACTTTTGCAATCCATGTCACTCTCCCTAAACCTATCACAACTTGCCACATCACCCGTCACAATCACTCACAAAAGAAACACAAAATCATCTGGGTCGTCCATTCCATAAATCAATGACCCACAATTTTAACCCCATTCTTTTTATTTTTAATACACCCACAGATCTGATCCTCACCATCCAAAATATAACAATCAAACGGCCAAAAAACTTTCTCCGAAATTCCATCTAAAAGATCAGCGGCCCATATCTTTCCTTACTTCTTCAATCCAGAGACCAAACGGTCTAACCCTAGCAACCCTAATTCATTTGCATCATCGCAGTCGCCTCCCCTTTCCCGTTTCTCTCTTCTGTCTCTCATCTCCCAACCTCCATCAGTCACAAGACATTGCACAAATTCATGCAAGGTCAACAAAATAAAACCACAATCACTTGATTTGCCTCTCTACATCCGCGAATCATGCTGTTATCTTTCCATTTTCATCACCAAATTCAAACGCCCTACTTCTGAAACCTTAGACTCAAAGCTGAAAGCTCAAATCGCCTAAGCTCTGTTATGATCCTTCAAATCAAAGCCTGAAATCACCTCTTATCTCCTGAACTCCGTGAATCCTGCTACAAATTCCTTTTTCAATCACAAAATTCACAACCCTAGCTTGAAGGGGTAACTTCAAATCGCTTGAATCCTCTCGTGCCCCATCAAATCGAAGCATGCATGAAGCCTTCTTCAAAAAATCATCATGGAATCATATACCCAAAGGAAAACTGCAGTGACCTCTATGTTTTATGGTTTGTCCGTTGGTTTGAAGCTTCAACAACTAATTACTCTTCACTCAGGTAAACTGAATACCGAATTTCCCCTCTGTCTTCTGATTTTTATTCGATGTGCTATCATCATTACCATGAGTCACTCTCCACTATTCGATTCGAATTCTGTTAGACTATTGCAGCTATGTCATTTCATTTTGTTTAGTTTTCTTGTTTCTTCTGTTGACATGATCTTATTTGAACTAAACCTCTCTTTTCTTCTCTCTATAATCTTGTTGTACACACTTGTTAAGGATAATTCATCTTTCCTCATAATGCGATTAGGATTTTGTCCTTTCCTCTCTGTTATAAAGACTGGTAACTGGATAAACTGAGCTTAACTATTCTTGATTAGTCAACACCCTCAACAACATGCTTATTTGATATTTCATATCTCTTATCTTTAGGGTCATCATGCATCTTTAACTTTTAAAGAACCTAGCTACTCTGCCTTAGTTAAGTAATAACTTATATAAAGGAAGCATGATCATCTTTGTATCCATATGCTAACTTGTAATTAGGTTTGAGTTAAACGTTGTCCTGATGCAATGAATATCCCTTGTCTATAACTTTTCTCGATCCAACTCTCAAACCATGTAAGGATTACTCTGTCTGCATAAGGTCATTACTGATTGAGATGTTCAAGTTGTTGATTAACTACTGCATGTTCTTACTTAATTCCTTGTCATAGCGATTTCCTTATCACTCTTAACATAGAGTTCTTATTGAATAAAAATTATAATTACATTTATCTATGTAAAACTTTGGATTAGCTAATATTAAGATTTAAATCAACAAAAATAAAGTATTCTCTTTAACGTTAAGAAGAAATAATTAAGTCCTTAAATTAATTAACCAAAGAAAGTCTTTAAATTAACTAATTTGCAAAAAATCCAAATCATTCTTTTCGAAATTCATCATATAAATCAGTTATAGTATAGTATTAAGAATCAAATTGTTAAAAGAACATACATTAAACAATAAGTATGAAATATTAGAAGATAAAAAATATTCTAAATGAGTTGTCATTAAATATAAATATAATATTAACTTAATATAGACTTTTTAAAACTTAGTATTTAATAACCTAATTTGTATGTTCCTCTCGTACACGCATTTTATAAATTATCCTAGTTTTTGTTCTCTTGATAATTTTAAAATCAAGTCTAATCCCGAAAGTCTCATAAGGGTCTTTGATGATGCTATCTGAGCTTGATGATTTGTTTAAAGTTAATTCCATTAGGATTATGATGCTTAAGAATTCCTTGTTGTAGTGTGTAAGTTAATGAACCTAGTGAGAAAGATTGATCATGTCATAAACACCTGTGAAATCTATATACAAGATGAATTATTGTTGTATAGTTTTACCTTTTCTTGGAGAATTGCCTTACTATAGACTTAGCCTTTTCTAACATGTTTCTGATGTTCACCTGTATGAATATCAGAATTAGATCTTTAGAATTCATATGAATACATGTTTTTTTGGTAATTAAGTATAGATTGTATGTTCTTATGTTTGGAACCTTAGCATTTAATTAGCATTGGAAGGGCCTCATTGGCATTCAAACCTATAAAAAACCTGATGTTAATGTTTAAGGGTATTTGGGAGTGGGGTTCGACTCTAAGTTGGGCCGCCCTTGCCGACACAAGCATTGCCCTGGGCCTTGAGTCCCTTGGTAACTTTGAAGTGCCGGGAGATACTAAGGGGGCATCGACTTTGAGTGAGGCTTCCTCCTTATCCCTTATTTCATTGACGCATTTAGTTCTTTAGGGGTTTAATGTTCAATGGAAACGAAAGGTTTCCAATGTGGATTATTTTCTAAGTAAAGCCATCACATTAATATAATTTCCCATAGTATTGATTATTTTCTTTTTTCAATTATTTGTCTATATATCTGTCATGTGTATTTGAATATGCTGAGAATATGGAGTATATTTCTAATATATCTCTTTTATTCTTTTTGGACATGTGCACATTTGGGCCTGCTGAATTCCTAAGGAACTCAGGCCCAAACTAGCCTTGTTGCATCTTTGAAAAGTCCAATCTTTCCATAGTCGCACCTCTCAAATTGCTAGGCCTACCTTATTGAAAACCAATCTTTAGAGTCCAGTCTTCTCCCTTACTCCTTTTATTACTGCCCATTATTTCCATAGCTTAGTTTACTATCTTATTTATTTTTGCTTATTACCTTCGTTGTCTTATCGCATTTTCATTATCATATATTAACACTCATATATTAGATTATTTATTTTTCTTTTATTCTCTAGCATTACATAAAACTTAGGCAAACCTTACTAAATATAGGACTTCAATGGAAATAGCTAGTAATTAATCTTCGCCTTCTGTTAATTTCAACATGTTCATCTTATACACTCACTTTTCTAAAAGGTTTTAAAGCTCGGGTCTTTAATTAGAACGACAGACTGTTTTCAAAAACAATTGGGAGAGAATCACTGATTTTCACTAACAAGGATCTAAGTCAAATTTTTCATTAAAAAGACAGTAACAGACAGTCTCAAATGAATTTCCAAAGACTCGCTTCTTCAGATTCTTTTTTGAAAACTAAGGTACATTTAAAAATTATCTTTCTTACAAACTAAGATTACTCTAGCATCTATTCTTCAAAGATAATCATTCTTCTTAACTTAATAACTTAGGCTTTAAAATATAAATCACTTTCAAAACTCTCATAGCCTCTAATAACTCTTTTACAATTCCATACCCTTCTTAAGTCTTATACATACATTTCCTTTAGTATATGGCGAGCCCTGCCTTAGTGATAATCAAAGCACATTGTAAATAACTGAGTCCTTAAAATTAGTTTAAGTCCTATGGAGCTACCTCAGGTAGAGTTTAAGGGGTGCCTACCACCTTCTCCTTAGAAGAACAAAAATCCTTACCCATAATCTCATTGGTTTGTAGACCTGTAATGAATATAACTTAGTAATTAAATAGGTACCCTAGTATACCATTCAATATTAGGTGACGACTCTCTTTCATCAACAACAGTGAAACCACAAGTTGAATCATGTCTTGACTAGTGCAAAATAGCGTGCAACAACATGGCGACTCTGTTCAGGATATCACACTTAGGTTTTGACCTTAATAGACTTAGAGTAATTTGGCTTCTATATTTATTTGTACCTTGCTTTGATTATAATCGAAATTGCAATTACACGCTTACATGCTTTATCTGCTCTTTATCATTATTTGCTCTTTATGATCACCATGCTTATTGTTGCTACACCCTTGTTTGTTACTGCTTTATATACACTGTCATCACATCTCTTCCAATCCAGTCTTGGCCATACACTATCACACACAATGGCACGCGAGGGTTGTCTTTTACACACCTCCAAACCTTATTTTTAAAAGTCTCTAGTTTCAGAGAATGGCTTTGTCAGGTCAACTAACATAACTTCTCATAGCTTTCAGTCCAATTCAAAAGTAGGAAACACTATACTCTAGTGAAATAGGTCATACTGCATAAACATTAGGTGAGTCGGTTCTTGGTACCGACACACAAT
The DNA here is from genome assembly GCA_000715115.1 of Nicotiana otophora. Classification (NCBI taxonomy): domain Eukaryota; kingdom Viridiplantae; phylum Streptophyta; class Magnoliopsida; order Solanales; family Solanaceae; genus Nicotiana; species Nicotiana otophora. The sequence goes on along the minus strand of AWOL01S0009738.1, from coordinate 46,015 downwards.
TAGGAATCCACCTTGATGTCAACGGGTCATGCACCCAACGACATAATTTCTATGAAAAGACAAACAAACATGACAAGACACTTAAGGATCCGAAGCAACCACTTACCCAAAAAATATTTCTTTTACCAACCTCGGAAAATGGAAATCAACCAAAACATCCCTGAAATTAACCTGAAAATGGTGGAAGAATATTTCGTCGGGAAAACAGAGACGAGGTTCAGATGCACCTAGGGGCATTAACTGCATTTATGAACATCGGAGCAGACATGGTGCTCACTCGCCTGTTGATAGAATTTTTGGATCCTAGTAAGGTGTTGTTCAAATTTACCGACTGTAAGCTGGTACCAACATTGGAATATGTCACAAGTTTCACGGATTTGTCGTTCAACGGAAGAAAGCTAGTATTGCAAGTACTATGCCCAATTATTGGTTATTGGATGCTCTAGGTGTTACCAATCTCATAAGCCTTAGAAGTATCGAGGACGGATGGGTGAACCTCGACCAGATGTTCGACAGGTTTGGGCACCGTGAAAGCTACGAATGGTTCATGGAAGTTTCAAAGTGATTAGGCGATGTGGGAGAGTCTTAGGCCTATCACTTTCACAATGGCATTGTTGGGACTATTGGTCTTCCCGCAGCTAAGGGGCCGCATCAATATTAACTTGTTACCAGTGGTCCTCGCAACCTTCCGCGGCAATCTTCAAGCAACTTTAGTGCTGATAGTGTTAGCTGATATGTTGAGAGCTTTGTCCGCATGTGCATAAGGATAAAATTTCTTTAAGGGTTGTAACCTGCTTCTTTCATATCTGGGCTACTGAACACTTCTTCCAGCGAGAGGCCACCAACGACTATTTCGTGGGTGTCAGCAATATGATCTGTAGCCACAATAAAAGAATGAGACACTGGATTTCCCCACATGGGCAAGAAGAATGGAGGGAATCAGTGACCAATCTGACATGGTAATAGATAAACTAGAAACTCTCTTGGTTAGGTGGAAGGGCAATCTTGAGGACTCCTCAGAAGCACTTCATCGAGTTGATCAGACTAGAAGGCATTCAGCCATACTCACCTCTGCGGGTCCACAGACAATTCAGGATGATCCAAGATGTACCTCTATGGACAAGGACGGCTCTGTACGAGGATGAGTACAACGACCAGATCCCGATTCCCATGATAAGGAGACTGTAAGAAGAGTGGAATGACCTGGTGGCAATGCCTATGGGTCAAAACTCATTATGTACTCTCGAGTATTATATATGGATTAACGAAAAAGAAGAAGAACTGGCCCTCCCAAGCAGAGAGGGTATAGCCTAGTTAGAGGAAACCGAGGCTGCCTTGAAGATTTATCACGAGATCATGTCGCATTATCTTGTGACCACATCAATGCATCGTCAGGTGGTCCCAGGATCTATTGACCACATATTGCCACTAGCTGAAGATGATGATCGGTAGTAGAGTGCATCAAGATAAAGTCTAGTATAGAGCCAAAAGAAGATCCGGATGAGGAGTCTGAATTCAACGATGATGAGGAAGAGTTTGAGGAAGACCAGAAGGAGGATCCGGGAGAGGATCCAGAAGAAGAGAAGGGTACATGAAATGACTTAGGGGGTGGTTATTAGAGTTGGTTGATTTATCCCTCTTTCCCCAATTTGTATCTTTACCCTTAGTTTTTCTCTTTTACTCTCCAAAAGGGCGAATTGTCCGAGCCCATGCAACTCTATGAATCAATGAAGTAATCCTTGTTCCCAGTTGTACCAATCTAAATTATCAATGAAAACAAATTGCCTCGGATCGAAATGTGTCGAGTCTAAATATCTGTCAAATATCCGAACTAGGCCTACCTCCGGCAATGAGAGGTCTCTGTGAATTCTAGGAACGTGCTAGCTATAATGCACAAGTTATCTGCTCTGTGTGATTTCCTGCTCACATAAATGATGAAACTGATTCTTGCTCCTTTTATTTTCTTTTTTCTTATTTTCTTTTACCTTATTATTATCCCCAAAAAGAAAATAAAAGAAAGTTGGTTTGTGTCGACCAAAACTGGTAGTGCCACCATATAATCTAAGGTCAAAGGGGAAGATGTTAGCCGTAGAAGACCCAACTGAACATGCTTTGGTCATAGACGACAGCCCAGGGTGATCAGGGAAAATGACAAGACTAAGGATGATGAACACGTGGCCAGGATGGCCCATGCAATTGAGTCCCTAAGGGAGAAGGTACAACATATCAGAGAATTGGCGAATATAGCTGTGACAACACTTCCTTAGCCACCTATATTCCCTTATTTTGATTCACTTCCAGATCATTTCCCTTTAACATCACGCCAAAACAACAACACCCCAACTTCAATCCCTACCACTCAAGTCATACCCCCAGTAACCCCCCGCTAACCCACCAAATCTGCCAATTCATACTCCTTCTGTACCACAATACACTCATACATCATAGAACCCACATATTACCACTAATGCCACTACCATTCCTCGTGATGGAGTCACTTTCATTACTAGCCAGCACATACTTGTGGCACATGCCACCCATGAGCGGTACATTCCCCCTCTATATAGCATTTCTGAACCTACCTTTATAGCACTTGTCATGGTCATGGTGCCTTATGAGATTGATCAATACGCCGAGATGGAGAGAGAATCTAAGCGTAAGGAAGAAGTGTCGGTATCTAAGCAGTTGCAAATGTTGAGAAGGCAAATGAAGAGTCTGCAAGTTTCCAGAGGAAGTGAAAGTTTGGACTATGAGGACTTGTGTATTCATCCAGATGTGGATATGTCAACAGGGTACAAACCCCCAATGTTCGATATCTTTGATGGGGCGGGGGACCCTCACGCACATTTGAGGGCTCATTGTGACAAGTTGGTCGAGTGGGAAGGAATAAGAAACTAAGGATGAAATTGTTTATAAGGAGTTTGACGGGAGAGGCACTTACCTAGTATACCCGACAGGACCAGCAAAATTGGATAACTTGGCAAGATATGGAAGAGGAATTCATGAATCGTTTTTATTTCAATACAAAGATCACTCCAGATCGGTTTGCATTGGTGAACCTGCAAAAAGAAACCATTTGAGTCATTTCAAGAATATGCATGACAGTAGAGGTCAGAGGCTGCCAGGGGGCAACCGCTACTGGATAACATTGAACTAACCAAGTATTTCATCAGAGCCCAAGAGGGAATGTACTTTTAAAAGATGATGGGAATGAAGAGTCAAAAGTTCCTTGAGCTGGTTTAGATGGTAGATTCTTAGAAGATGGCATAAAATTTGGTAAAGTGCAATTTATGGAAGCACTGCAAGCGGCCAGCAAGTCCATCCCGTGAGTATCAATCAGTAATGGAAAGAATAAGAAAGAGGAGGTCTCAACAGTCATCCCTTACTACCAAACCAACCCACCTCATGGAAGCGCCTCTTATTCCTCAAATAACCACTCACCACCACCCGTTTACACTCTAATCTAGCATACCCATCCATACTACCACCATCAACCACAATACAATCCTCTGATCCAACAACAACTAAAACCCACAAAACTATATTTCCCTGTCCAAACCAATACTCATCAAAACTGACATGTTTATGCACCACGCCCTCGTCCCAACTTTAAAGAGAGGGGTCCTAGAACTTATACCCCAATTGATGAGCCTCTATACCAATTGCTTGAAAGGTTGATAAGAGTAGGATTGATTCATCCAATCAAGGGAAGGGCCCTCCAGATATTTTGACGCCACTAAAATATGTGTCTATCATTCCAATGTACCTGGGAACAACACTGAAGATTGATTCAAGTTTAAAAATGAAATTGAAATCCTGATCAAGAGCGGAGCCATTCAGTGCACTTCGGCACCCCTAATGTGAATCGCAACCCCTTGCCAAATCATCAAAAATAGGGAGCTAACATGATCACATTAGAGGAAGAATATGACCTGAAGGGAACTATTGTCACTATAGGGAATGTAGAAGCTTCAAGGATCCCTCCTCGAAAGGATCCAATCATTATATTACAACTAAGGCCTGCATTGACAGTTCAAACCTATCTGCAGTAACCTGCCTATGATACTCAAGACAAAGAAAATCGGGAGTAGAAACCTATCCCGCAGATGTACCAGTAAAAGGGAAAGGCCAAAATGACAGACTCTGTCGCAACCTATGGTATGACCAAGTCTGGGAGATGCTACGCCCCTGAAGATGTCAATCAAGGAAACCCGGGGAGCGAACAAATTCCATAGAGAAACACAACAGACCTAGATGCTGCTGAGTTTTGGAAAACAATTTCAAGAAAAGAGTATTCTGTGGAAGAGCAGTTGAAGAAAACTCCATCACAGATATATATCATTAATGGGCTATGATAGTCATAGGGACGCTTTGTTGAAAGTACTAAGTGGGTTATGTGTACAAAGTAACACCACTGGCGAAGCATTGGCCGCGACAATTGGGAAAATTATCGAAGCAAACATGATCACTTTCAGAAGAGACAAACTTCCTGTCTAAGGTGCAAGTCACAACAAGGCTCTTTACATCACTGTCAAATGCGGGGACAAAGTGGTATCCCGGGTGCTGGTTAATGGAGGATCATGAGTCAACATTTGTTTGCTTTCTACCCTATGAGAGCTGGGAATTCATTTGAGGGAGGTCAAGGAAAGCCACGTAAGGGTGAGAGCCTTTGATGGTTCACAAAAGGATATTATTAGAGAAATTTATCTAGCTTTGCAAATCAGGCCGGTCAATTTTCCGGTGTTGTTCCAAGTGATGGATATCTCCTCTTCCTACAATTTATTGTTGGGTAGGCCCTGGATACATATGGCAAGGGCCGTGCCGTCTACGTTTAACTAATGCATAAAATTTGAGTGGGGATGCCAGGAGATCGTGCTTCACGGCGAGTGGGGTCACTTTGCCTATTTAGAGTATGATGTCCCATTTATTGAGGGATAGGACGGAGTCGCCTTCCACGTTGTGGAAATCATGTAGACTAATGAGATGGAGAAAACTGAACAAAATTTGGGATTGCAGTCGCCATATAAATACAAGATTAACATAAAGGGGATGATGAAAAATGGTTACAGGCCAGGAACAGGGTTGGGAGCCAAGTCAGATTGAATCACAGAGCCAATTGAACATAATGGGCAGAAAGGAAAGGTTGGCATATGATATTAGCCCCCTAAAGTTAAAGGTTGCACTATTAGCTCCGGGAAAAAGGTATTTGTGCCAGAGCATGTTGCAAGTTCGGGACAGAGTTCAACACCCGAAGATGATATCATCAACGGGATGGGAAAGTTGTTCATGAATATGATTGAAGAATTTTATGAACGAACTAACATGAATAGAAGGACTATCAGGGATTCCGAACCAGGGGAAGAGCTGCAGAATTAGACAGCTAGTCCATCTTTGATTTTCCCGGAGTCTTGGTAGTATGAAACTGTAAAAGTTTTATTTTGAAAGAGCATAGTCAATTGAGTCTTGTACCGTGTCTTTACCTTTTTGTCATTTGCCTCATGTGGTCGCTTAAGACGTTCCCTTTTGATGAAATAAAATAATCATTTTCTTAAATATCGCAACTGTGTTTTACCGCTTTATTTATACTTAGCTTTTCTTTTCAGTAATCAAACCAATAAAAAACCACGTTCCATGATTATGACATGCAACGAAACTGCTGAGCGCAATGACCCAGATTGCGAGGAATATGATAAGAGTATGATGCCAAATAATCTCTTGCGGGAGATCGAACAGCAGGAGAGTGAGAAGAAGCCCAATCTCAAAGAAACAAAAGTGGTCAATCTTGTAAGCAAAGAAGATGTAAAAGAAACCAGAATCAACATTCACCTTGGAGCCGAGTAGAAGGAAAAGATGATGGAGCTCCTCCGACAGTACGTCAATATGTTCGCATGGTCCTATGATGACATGCCACGATTAAGCATCGATATTTTTTCGCATCAACTACCCACTGACCCCACCAGACCTCCGGTCAAACGGAAGACTCGGAAGTTCAAACCTGATTTAAGTTTGAGGATAAAGAAAGAAGTGACCAAACAGTTAGAAGCAAATGTAGTAAGGGTCACCAACTATCCAATATGGTTGGCAAACATCGTCCTAGTGCCCAAGAAGGATGGGAAGATCATAATAAGTGTGGACTACCGAGGTCTCAACAAAGCTAGTCCAAAGGATAATTTCCCATGCCAAATATCCACATCCTCATTGATATTTATGCGAAGCATGAACTGCAGTCATTTGTGGATTGTTTCGCTGGATACCACCAAATCTGTATGCACGAGGAAGACACAGAGAAGACATCTTTCAGCATACCTTGGGGAGTCTACTTTTATAGAGTTATGCCATTTGGTCTAAAAAACGCTGACGCCACCTACATGAGGGGCATGACAATCCTCTTTCACGACATGATTCATAAGGAGATTGAAGTGTATGTGGATGATGTCATCATAAAATCTCGAAAGAGTTCAGAGAACTTGGATGACTTGAGGAAATTTTTCGAATGCCTACGAAGGTACCATTTGAATCTGAATCTAGCAAAGTGCACGTTCGGAGTCCCTACAGGGAAACTATTGGGTTTCATTGTAAGCGGGAAGGGGATAGAATTGGACCCATCAAAAATCAAGGCCATCCAGGAATTGCCACCACCAAAGAGAAAGAAATATGTCATGAGTTTCCTGGGAATATTGAATTACATCAGTCGTTTCATAGCCCAGTCTACAATAATCTGTTAACTCAATTTCAAGCTGCTAAAGAACGATGTTGTCACGAAATGGACGGAGGAGTGCCAGAAAGCCTTCGATAGAATCAAAGAGTATCTTTCAAACCCGGCAGTGCTGGTTCCCCCCAAACTAGGGAAACCATTGTTGCTCTATTTGACAGTCTTGGACAATGCCTTCGGCTGTGTGTTGGGGTAGCATGACAAAACTGGGGGAAAGGAGCAGACCATCTACTACTTAAGCAAGAAGTTCACACCATGCGAGGCCAATTATACCCTGATAGAATGCACTTGTTGTGTTCTGACTTGGATTGCTCAGAAGATAAGGCATTACATATTGGTATACACTACACATCTAATATATTGGCGACCCGCTCAAGTACATTTTTCATAAATCAATGCCTATCGGAAAGCTAGCTAAATGGAAAATTCTCCTTAGCAAATTTGACATTGTGTACATAACTCAGAAGGCTATCAAAGGGCAAGCTTTTGCTGACCACCTCACCAAGAATCCAGTGGATTGATATTACTAACCGCTTACCACATATTTCCCTGATGAAGAAGTACTATTTGCTGGGGAGGATATTGCAGAATCGTACCCTGGGTGGAGAATGTTTTTCGATGGAGTGGCAACACTATCGAGCATTGGCAAAGATAAGATTCCCTTGTACCAATAATATGACCGAATACAAGGCGTGCATCCTTGGAATCAGGATGGCAATCGACATGAACATCAAAACCTTTTGGTAATAGGAGATTCTGATTTGCTGATACATCACGTCTGAGAATGGTCCACCAAGAATGTCAAGATACTTTTGTACCTTCATTTTTTGAAGGAGGTATGCAGGAGGTTCACAAAGATTGAGTTCAGGCACGTCCCCAGAATTCAAAACGAGTTCACTGATGCCCTTGCAATCTTATCATCTATGATTCAGCATCCAAAAAAGAACTACATCGACCCTATCGAGGTAGGGATCAGGGATCAACATGCTTAATACTTCCATATGAATGAAGAGCCAGATGGTAAACAATGGTATCACGACATCAAGAACTTCCTTGCGACCCAAGAGTACCCAGATAATGCTATTAATGGTCAAAAGCGAGCCCTCATGAGGTCAGCAAACCACTTTTTCCTCAACGAGGAAGTCTTGAATAAGAGGACCCCAGACATAGGTTTGCTGACATGTGTAGACGCCACTAAAGCAACCAGACTACTAGAAGAAATATATGCATGGACGTGCAGACCCCACATAAACGGGTTCACATTAGCTAAGAAAACTTTGAGAGCTGGATACTTTTGGATGATTATGGAAAGAGGCAGTACCCACTACATGCAGAAGTGTCACCAGTGCCAAATTCACGGAGATTTCATCCGGGTTCCACCAAATGAGTTAAATGTAATGGGCTCGCCCTGGCCGTTCGTCTCTTGGGGAATGGATGTGATAGGACCCATAGAGCATGCAACATCAAATGGACATCATTTCATTTTATTATCTATCAAATATTTTACTAAATGGGTCGAGGCATCTACTTACAAGGTCGTCACAAAGAAGGTAGTGGCAGATTTTGTCCGAAACAAACATCGTCTGCAAATTTGGAATACATGCGTCAATCATCACTGACAATGCAGCTAACCTCAATAAACACCTCATGAAAGAAATCTAGGAGAAGTTCAGAATTATCCACTGAAGTTCCACAGCCTACAGACCACAAATGAATGGGGGCAGTCGAAGCAGCCAACAAGAATATCAAGAAGATCTGCGAAAGATAGTGGAAAATCACATATAATGGCACGAGAAGCTACCCTTCGCTTTATTAGGTTATCGGACCACCATGAGAACATCTATTGAGGAAATGTCATACATGTGTATATATAGCACTGAAGCGGTGATACCCGCAGAAGTCGAGATACCGTCCTCAAGAGTCATTCAAGAAGCAACATTGGGCGATGTATAGTGGATATGGGTCACACAAGAACAACTTATACTCATTGATGAGAAAAGACTAGATCTAGTGTGTCATGGATAGCTATATCAAAACAGGAAGGCCAATGCATTTAACAAAAGGGTGAAGCTTTGCCAATTCACACCGGGGCAGTTGGTTGTGAAGAAAATCTATCCTCATCAAGAAGAAGCCAAAGGGAATTTTGCACTAAACTGGCAAGGTCCTTACGTGATTCACCCGGTACTGTTTGGTGGAGCTCTAATCTTAGCAAAAATGGATGAAAGAGTCAGCATGAAGCCTATCACCTCAGACGCAATCAAGAGATATTATGCCTGAAGACAAATAGAGTTAAGGTTTTTTATGTAACAAAACTACGTTTAACCTGACTTCCTATAGAAGGATACATAGCCAACTCACATAGGGTTCGGTTTCTCTACCCCCATTCTCTTATAATAGAAAAAACAAATATCCCTTTTGTATGTTTTTTAGGAACTACGCGGGCTTGATTTCCTCTTAAAGGAATACGTAGTCAACCCTCATCGGATTCAGTCGTCTTTTGTAATTGAACTATGTTTTGGTCTCATTTCATTTGGATACGTGGGTTGTCTGAGTCATACTCAGCCATTTTCATTCTTAGTCTCATCATTTTGCTTCTGTTGTAATCGAACTACTCTTCGACCTTATTCTATTTTGGATACATAGGCTTCCTGAGCTAGGCTCGATCATTTTCATCATATTTTATCATCATCACATGAACTACGTTTAGACATGATTCCATTTTTGGATACCTAGGCAACCTGAAAGGGTTCAGTCATAACTTTAGTAAAACCTTTGAACTGCATTAGGTCTAATTAGGACGCAATCGTAAGATCAAGTAGTCACATTGTCAGAGATGTCACGGAAGATCGACATTAACAGGACGAAGTTCTCAAAGGGATACGTTCATGTGTGGAGAACCTTTCATAACATGTCATAATCTGGAACGACGACATTTGCCTTAAAATAAACAAGTATTTTTAAAATTGTTTCTAAAAATATATATGTGTATATAGTAATTTATTCCATCTACCAAACTTCGTGGTGCAATCATGTCAAAGGCTGGGGAAAACCAACATCGTGGTCGACACAAACCAACTTCCCTCCCCCTACTAAGAAATTTTCTTTGAGTGCATGGTCAATATGGAGTAAAGAATCGATGGGACCACAGTGCGGCAAATGATGGATCTGCCACTTACCTAAGATTATCTCTCCTCCTCTTACTGAACATTTTCGAGTACAACTAAAGCTAACTCATGAATCCTCTACAGGTGCCTCGGAATTAGACAACTAACACAGAAATTTGTACATAGCAAACTGCATGCTCACCTAATCGGAGCATATTGTACGAAACAAATATTGGCTTCGCCAATCAAAGTCCTGTATATAGAAAACCGCCTGCTCAATCAATCAAAGCGCCATATACAAATCGCACATCGTATTCACCAATCGAAGCCCTGTATGTAGCAAAATGCCTGCTCAATCAATCGGAGCACCCTATACAAATCGCTCGTCGCCTTCACCAATCAAAGTCCTGTATATAGCGAACCGTCAGCTCGATCAATCGGAGTGCCCTATACAAATCGAGTGTTGGCTTCGCCAACTGGAGCCTTGTATATAGCAAACTGCAAGCTTCGCCCTCAAAAGCAATCCCCAACACCGCTCCATCAATCACGAATGCCGAGATAAACAATCGCAAATCACGTGACCAGCGTCATGCCAATCGATGCCCGCAAACTAGCTTCGCAGTCAAGAGTATATCTTGGGCATGCTTTCATTTCCTTTACTATTACTTTAAATGTTTTGACATTTTGCTCATGCATATTTAGGTATGATTATGATTTTTATCAATCACTCTCAAATGGAGAATACTTTACATTTCAGTGCAAAGATCTCCCAACAAGCAGAGATGTACTCCACAAATCAAGCTCTCCCAACAAGCAGAGATATTTCTTAGTTCAAAGCTCTCCCAAAAAGCAGAGATGCATTTTACCAATCAAGCTCTCCCAACAAGCGGAGAAAATTTTCAAATGCTCTGATAGTTATGGAACGGTACACATGCCGCCTAACAAATCGAGTCAGGATCAAGTATTCCATCGTCCCAATCCCAAATAACGGCTCACCGGCAGCCAGACACCATCATTCCTGCATTATTTACATCACATCTTAATATATTCTCCATTACAATATATTGGTATACGTGTATTTCATTTTTTTTGAAGGAGCAAACACCACAGAATGGAACTTTTTCTTAGAAGAAAAATGAACTACAATGCTATGAGGACAGCCAACCTAGTAGCGGTCCTAAGATCCCAGCTCAGGATGATCAGCGAGCTCAAAATATCGAATCATTCAAATCAGGCCACAAAATTTAAGCTACTATGAGTGACCAATCGTTTGTCTCGCCATATCGTCGCAATATGATATTGTAACGATCCGGCCGGTCATTTTGAGAGTGTTAGCCCTGAACCCCTATTTATTTCTCCCTATATTTCATTTTATGGTTACGTAACTTACCGGGAGGATTTGCTTTTCGTTTTGGAGTGAAATGAGACACATAGTCCCAAAATTGAGAGTTTAAGTTCTAGGAATTGACCATAGTTCGAATTGTGTGAAGATGACTTCGGAATGGATTTTTGGTGGTTCCAATAACTCTGTATGGTGATTTTGGTCTTAAGAGCGTGTTTGGATATTGAATTGGAGGTCTGTAGGTCATTTTAACGTCAATTGGTGAACGGGTTAATAGTGAGTGCGGTCGCACTTACTATTATGCGGCTGCATAATTTTAGTGCAGTCCGCACTGCTAGTTGTTTTGCCCTGTTTTGGTTCTTGTTCACTTTTGACTCCTTTATGAGTTGATTTTTACTTCTTTGGCTCATATCCCAATATTCTTGCAAGTAAGCACATTTTGTTACTTTCCGGGAATACCTTTAAGTATTTTTGAGCTAAATCGCAAGTAAAAGAGAGCAAAAAATAGGTCAAAATCCCTACTTATCATGTTTCTATATATCTAATGCCTTTGTCTGTGTTCAGGAAACTGGAAGGTGAGCTCGGAGTGATCAAATCAATACTAGTATCCCAACAACTTGCTGATCAAACCACTATTTTGCCTGAGGGAATCATTGAGGATATTCTAGTACAAGTGGACAAGTTTGTGTTCCCCGTAGACTTTATTGTGGTGGATATGGAAGTGAAAAAGGTGCCTCTAATTATATGGAGGCTATTTTTATGTACTGGTAGAGTCATACTTGATATCTATAAGGGGCAACTTATGCTCAGACTGGGCAATGATAAAGTGGTGTTCCAGATGAAGAGGATGATGAAATACCCCAATGATGAGGCATCTCCCTACTCATGTTTCAAGCTAGATGTTGTTGGGTAATTGGCTGAAAAATACATTTTTTACAAGCTTGTGGGGGATAATTTAGAGAGGTGTATTACTCAACCGAGCACCATAGAGGATAAAGATCCCGAAATAAAGATAGAGGCTGAAGCTCTTGACACTGAGAATCACGTGGTTGATGAGTAGGAACTAAAAAAGGGGGCTTCTAAGCTAATATAGAATTGAAAGTCCTCCCTACTCACTTAAAATATTTTTTTCTTGAAACTAACAATTTTTATGTGATTATTTTTGCTTACTTGAAAGGTACATAGGAGTAAAAGCATGTGGAACTGCTGAGAAAGTACAAAAAGGCTATTGGCTGGACCATAGCTGATATTCAAGGAATCAGTCCAGCCATTTGAATGCATAAAATACTGTTGGAAGAAAATAACAAGCCAGTGGTGCAGCCCCAATGCAAGATAAATAAAAATCTGGAGGAGGTAATGCACAATGAGATCATCAAATTACTAGATGCATAAGAAATATTCCTCATCTCTGATAGCTAGTGGATTAGTCCAGCGCAAGTTGTACCTAAGAACGGGGGCATGACAGTGGTGAAGAATGAAGACAATGAATTTATCCCAACACGAACAGTCATTGGGTGGAGAATGTGCATTGATTAAAGAAGGTTGAATGAAGGAACAAGGAAAGACCACTTTATACTTTCCTTCATTAATCAGATGCCCGAGAAAGTGGCTGGACGTGGCTGTTACATTTTCTTGGATGGGTACTCAGGCTACAATCAGATACTCATTACCCTAGAAGATGTTTACAAGACTACATTCACTTGCTCGCCAGGTAGTTTTGCTTATAGAAGGATGTCATTTGGGTTGTGTAATGTACCAGCCACTTTTCAGAGGTGCATGATATCTATATTCTCCGATCTTAACGGGAAGTGTCTAGAGGTATTCATGGATGATTTCACTATGTTTGGTGATGATTTTGATGACTGCTTGAAAATATTAGAGCTTGCGCTTGAACGTTGCGAAGCTACTCACGTGGTTCTTAATTGGGGGAAGTGCCACTGCGTGGTGAAAGAGGGAATTCTTTTGGGCCACAAAGTGACTGCACATGGCATTTAAGTTGAAAGAGCCAAGGTTGATGTAATTTCTAGGCTCCCTTCACCGACTTCTATGAAGAGCATAAGAGGTTTCTTGTGACATGCTAGGTTCTATAGGAGGTTCATCAAAAACTTTTCCAACATTACCAAGTCGTTGACTGCATTACTAGCGAAAGATGTCAAGTTTGTTTTCATTGTGGAGTATTTAAGAGCATTCAAACTGATAAAGAAAAAGCTTGTGAGTGCTCCTATTATGGTGACACCTGATTGGAGCCATCCATTTGAAATAATGTGTGATACTAGTGATGTAGTAGTGGGGGCAGTTCTAGGGAAAAACCAAAAGATAAGATGGTTACGCCCATCTTCTATGCAAGCAGGACGCTGAATGATACTCAAGTCAACTATGCCACTACTCAGGAGGAATTATTTGTTGTGGTCTTTGTTTTTGACAAGTTTAGATCATATATAGTGGGGAGTAAAGTGATTGTGCACACTGATCACTCAGCTTTGAAATACTTGTTGAGCAAGAAGGAGTCCAAACCGCGTCTGATGTGGTGGGTGTTGTTGCTCCAAGAGTTTAACTTGGAGATCAAATATAGGAAGGGCACGTAAAATCAAGTCGCAGAATATCTATCTCGACTTGAAAGACCTTCAGTTGAGATAGTTGAAATAAGGGAAGAGTTCTCTGATGAGCAAAGTTTTTTAATTGTTGCGGTCTCCAAAAGCATTCTGTCTCATTGCCATGATGAAGCAGATGGAGGATACTATGGTAAAAATCACATTGCAGCAAAGGTCATAGAAGCTGGTTTCTATTGACCTACTTTCTACAAATACGCACGAGCATATGTAGATGCATGCGACAAGTACCAACAGGAATGTAACATTAGCAAGAGGGATTAGATGCCTCTCAACTCCATTCTGGTATGTAAAGCTTTTGACGTGTGGGGCATTGACTTCATGGGCCCGTTCCCATAGGGACTTCACCGTTCAAATTGTTATATAGCAAATCTTGCCATCAACCTGTTGAGATAGAACATAAAGCTTATTGGTCAATTAAGATGCCTAATATTGATCTTCGTCTTGCAGGTGAAAACTGGTTGGCACGGATTAACGAATTGGAGGAGTTTAGGCGACACGCATGTTGCGCGAATGTTTAAGGAAAAGATAAAGAGGTGGCATGATCGTCTTATTAAACCAAAGGAGTTTCATAAAAGGGACAAAGTTTTACTATACAATAGTAGACTTAGGTTGTTCCCCGGAAAATTCAAGTCAAGATGGACATGTCCGTATGTGGTGAAATATGTCTCACCATATGGCGCCATTGAAATCCAGAATAAAGAAGGAAATGAGAGCTTTAATGTCAACATGCATAGATTGAAACCGCACCTTACTGAAGGATTTGACAAGAAATCCTATAGCGTCATGATCAAATGAGCCTAAGTGACAGAGTCAAGCTGACGACTATAACTCAAAACAACTTCTAACCCTTTTTGCTCACTGTTGTAGAATAATTTAGATAATTTTAGATTAATACTATTAGAGTTTAAGAGTTTTGATGCTTGTTTGAACAGGTATGAGCATGAATTGGACATAAAATAAGTATATAATAGAGTGGGGGTGCAACCCATGAGCTTAAAATCGAAAACGAGACGAACTTTGTGAAAAATAGCCTAGCGCGCGGCGTGGGGCATTGTGCCCTGCGCCGCGCCAGGCCAAATGAACCTCTGACAAAAACACTGAAAGCTCTCTGTAAGGGGCCACTGCCGCGCCGCGTGGGGTGCCACGCGTAGAAACGCGGTAGTGAATGTTTTGGCCAATATTTGTTAAAATCAAAATTAACAATTATATAAAAACACACCCAATTCTATTCTCAGACACCCAACCCCTTCCCCATTTTTTGCCGTTCTTTCACTCTAACCTCTCTCTCACTATTCTCTCTCTCACTCTTAATCCCTCCTTCTTCCTTAAATCCTTCATCCTTTCATCTTCATCATCATCAAGGTAAGTAATTTTCTTTCTTCTTTTCCCTTTCGCTTAGTGTTTTTAGTTTGAATTAGATAGTTTTAGTTTGATCCCCTAATTCTAGGTAGTATATTTTTGCTAATTCTTTTAGTTATTTGTTTTGTAATTTGGCCAAAATTATATTTGATTTTGTGGGGATTTCCATTGTTATTATGCTTGTGGATGATATTTGGTGCGTTTTGATGGTGTTGGAATAATTGTGTGGTGAACTATGGTGGGTGTTGTGCTAGAGCCGAAAATTCATGTGTTTTTTTCTTGAAATTGGGCACCTTATGCTATTGCTACTATGTGATAGTGTTTTGGTTGTTGATTGGTGTTGTTGTGTAGTGGTCCTACAAAAATTAAAGTTGAAATTATAAGTTGAACTTGGTGACTACAATGTGTTTGATAAAATGCCTGAATGACATAGAAGGTGAAGTTGTTGTTTAATTGGAGGATAATTCTTATGAGATAATGTGATGCTCACTTATAATTGTGGGGTGGGCAGTCATGTACTTATGTTGTGAAACTTTAACGTGTTAGATCCGAGTGATAATTGTTTGACCACCCCATGTTAATGTGTTGCTAGTTGCTAATTGGGGTATCCTATTCATGCTAAGTATTTATGTGGTGCTGTATTGTAACTTCTTAATTTTATTAGTACTAAATTAGTATAACATCTTATTTTTCTTTTCTTAGTTACTAGTTTAGCTTCTTGAATTTGTATTTTACACCAGTGTAGTCCGTGGTTATGTTGTTGTAATGTTATGTTGGTGGTTGGGCAGGTTTTTGATTACTTGTGGAGTGGTTTCAATAGAGTAGTCTAAGTCCTCGAGATACATTTTACTTGTGAACATGCCTAACATATTTTCACGACCCAAAAATCTAACTAGTCGTGATGGCACTTAACCCAACTCGCTAGGTAAGCTATTTTAACAACAATCCAACTCAAGGAGATCTATTGAGAAAAATAAATGATAAAATAACTAAACTTTTATGCAAAAATCCCAAGGATTGGTAGAACAAATCATGAGCCTCTTAGATTTAGAGTTTACATAGATGGTATGAAATAAATACATAATTTGTTCGAAAGATACATAAAAAGTTTTATAAATATAAAGCTACCAAGAGCAAGAGTCAACTATAACTAGGATGCAGGTACATCTTTAATGTCAGTTCCCACCATACACAGCAACCTCAGGTCCAAAATATGCACTCAAGGTGCAGAAGTGTAGTATGAGTACAACCGACCCCATGTACTCAATAAGTAACAAACCTAAGCTTAGGTTGAAAGCAATGACGAGCTTGGACAATGGTCACAGTCTAACACCAATAGACAAGAACAACTCGTAACAATATAATAAAAGAAGTACAAGTGATAATGCAAAGATATTATGCTCAGCTCGTCTACAGTTACAGAAAATAGGCATGTTTTACAGGTATAATAGTAAAACCCAAATCTTTCACTGAAATCACCAAAATATGAGTTATCAATCTCTTCAGACTTTCGGGCTCAGCATACTTATGCCAATCAGCCCAAACAATGATACATGTTGTAACATTAAATGATAACAGAGATTGAGATATGATATGTAAATGATAAATGTGACTGAGTACATAATTGCAATTTAAGCAAATAACTCAACATCAGAAATGACCACAGCGGGGTCGCAACAGGATAAGCATATAGCCTAAACATATTTTCTAATATGGATCACAGTTCAATTACTCTAGCACTTAGAACTTTTATGGATAAAAACAAGATTAGGTAACTACACGGTGCCATAGAATCAACTGAGTCATAATTCACACGGTGCACGCCCACATGGTGGTCAACTAGTATGTGTGTCACCTCAACACCAAATACATAACATGTATAATCATGGTCCATACCCTCAGCACCAAGTTTAGAAGTGTTACTTACCTCGAACCAGCCGAATCCAAAACCTAGCAAGCTAAACAATACTCTAGAAATTCCATCTCATGCGTACCGACCTCCGAACAGCTTGAAACTATCCTAAAGCAACTCAAGAACATCAAATAATGCCAAAGGCAACAAACACAATCGATAAAGGTCGAATCTTTAATCAAAAATCAAAAGTCAACAAAAATGTCAAACTCGAGCACGCGCCTCAAAACCCGATAAAACTCACAAAATCCAACAACCCATTCAATTACGAGTCCAACCATACTAGTTCCACCCAAATCTGACACCGAATAGATGTTCACAACTCAGAATCCAAATGCAAAAAATGAAGATAGATTCATGAAATATAATTAAATCCAAGTAGAGAACACTTACCCAATCTATGTGATGAAAATCGCCTCCACAATCACCCAAATTCAAGCTCCCTAACTCAAAATATGACCAAATGAACAAACCCTCGATGTTATATGGTTCTACCCAGGCACCTTCGCTTTGCACAATTATTAGCCGCTTCTATGGTGTCGCTTCCACTTTTACGGACCCCACTTACCAGCCAACATATCGCACATGCGGAAACATTTTCTGCTTCTGCGACATCGCAGGTGCGAGTTTTTTTTCGCTACTGCGCTAAGTCCCGCTTATGCACCAATCGATCCGCTTTTGCACGTTCGCAGGTGCGCCACAAAAACATGCATCTGCGATGCTCCCAAACTCAGACCATTTTTGCATCTGCGTCCACTATTCGCACTTGTGGTCACTGCACCTGCGCCTAGAACTCCCCAGGTGCAATCTCACCAGATCCTGCGACAAACCAGCCTTAACTAAATAGTTCCAAAATGATCTGAATCTTGTCTGAAACTCACCTGAACACCCCAAGATTCCATCTGAATATACCAACAAGTCCCATAACGTAACACGGACCCACTCAAGGCCTAAAATAACATACAACAAAATCAAAACGATGAATCACACCTCAAATCAAGTTTAATGAAGTTTTGAACTTTCAACTTCCAAAACTCGTGCCGAAACCATATCAAATCAATTCGGAATGGACTCAAATTTTTCACACAAGTCCCAAATGACGTAATGAAGATATTCAAATTCCCAGAACCATAATCTGAACCTGATATCATCAAAGTTAACTCCCGGTCAACTTATGAATATTCCAAACCTTCAAATTTCTAACTTTCACCAATTCATGCTGAATACTTCTAGAAATATCCAAATGTGAATCCAGGAAAACGCCCAAGTCCAAAATAACCATCCGTACCTAACTAAACCATCAAAACTCTAATTCAGGGTCAAATACACACAAGTCAAACTTGGTCAACTCTTCCAACTTGAAGCTTCCTATTTGAGAATCATTCTTCCAAATACATTCTGAATAACCTGAAAACCAAAATTGTTGATTCACACAAGTAAAAATAAGTCATATGATGCTACTCAAGAATTAAAATAGCTGAACGGAATGCAAATGCTCAAAACGACTGGTTGGGTCGTTACAGACATAAATGTAGAGTGGTTCCCCATTTGTCTTGCTTGTTATTCTATATGTTGGGGCTAATGTTGTTCACCTTGTGCAGGTACAATGTCTCCCCGACCAAACAAACGTGCTAATACTGGTTTTTCTGGGGGGGTTTTATGGCTGTCGTGGAGGAGGTAGGCGGGCACCACCCCGTGCCCCAATGGAAAAAGAGATGGAGCGCATAGACCCGGATGTTGACGAGGTCCTAGAGTGCAAATTTGGTATTAGGGTTGTCCTAGACCATACGAGTTATTAGTTCACGACGTTCATCCGTGCGGTGAACCCAGAGCCTGAGGTTGCTATCCACGATTGAAACTTGTCCCGAAAATATAATGAGATCTACAACAACATCCGAGTTTTGGGTTTTGAAAGTCCATTCTATCTCGGTGATGCGGTGAACGTGATCTTAGTAACGGAGTTTTATGGCAATCGGCAACCTAAGGCCAGCCTAGATGCTATGTACGAGGTGCGGGTACGAGAGTGATCAATCGGATTTTGGGTTTCATAGAGCACTCCCACAATCTGTTTCAAAGGTTTCTCTATCGGCCAGACTATCATGATATCTGCCAATAGCTATGTGATGCTGACTCTTCTGCTAATGAGTTCCACAAGGACATGAAGAAGGGGACATTCCAGCGTCCGTCCAAGATTATTTTATAGATGATCAATGCTAAAATTATGCCTACCCAAAGTGACATTAATGTCTCATGGTTAAAAATTTGGTTAATCTATGACTTGACAAGGATGAGGTTTGATGTTGGAAAATTCATGCTGGAGCACATATCGAGAGTACGACCATTTGGGGCCCACCGCTATACTAGAGGAGAAGTTACATTATGACGGGACCATCCAGTGCCATATCCTATCAAGGCATTTGATATCATGGTGGTGATAGATCTTTCTGCAGCTGTTGTTACTTCATACCAGAGGCTGCTCCGTGTCGAGGTATCAAATTAGCACTATGACACAGTCAAGGAAATTTGAGTGGAACTAGAGAAAAGGAGAAAGGTGCACTATTTGAAAATATTGTGAGAGCCACTTTGTAGGGAATTGAAAAAAACAAGAGAAAAGAAATTCATAACTTAGAAAAAAAAAAGAGAAAAAGAAAAGAAAGAAAGTTGATGTTGTATATATTATAAAGAAAATTATTCCTTGCTAGTGGTAAATTTTGCTTTGTGTGTGCTTAAAGAAATTGGGAGCTTGATGTTATTTTGTGAAAGTTGGGGAGTGGTTCAACACAAGTGTGGGGTTGTATGTATTAAAGTGCTAAGGGAGGTATAGTCACTATTATCCAAATTGTATCCTACCCATCCCGCATCCTACATTACAACCAAAATAAAGTCTTACTTGATTCTAGACTAAATGAGCTCAATTAGTAGAGTATTACACTACGGGCAAGATTACGGTACGTCTTCTATGGCATACGAATTTTGATTCTGAGTGTGAGTAAATTCTTTCTATCTTGAGCCCCTATTTGTCTTTAAATTCTATTTTTGTGGAACTACTCTCTATTTTTGTTGTGAGGGCACATGACTCACGAAAGAAAGGTAATGACTTTGGCCTCTTTGTTAGGGTAAGTGAGCAGGTTCTAAAAAATGTGTGGTGCTTTTGAGTCGAGCTTTGAGGCTAGGATGTTATGACAGGGTGCTTGGTCTACTTTAAATATTCTTGGCATGATGTGTTAGGGAAGTTGTTTGATAAAAAGGTCGTCTCTATGTGAAATGCAGTTTGATTGCTCAAGGAAGAGCAATGATTTTAAGAGTGGGGTGTTGATTGTAGGCTAAACACTCGTGTTTTTGTCATAGTTTGCACTCTAATTAATGCATTTTACGTGTGTTTGAGAATAAATGATAGTGAATTGTACTTATTACGTGTTTTATGCCTTTGAGGAAGTCATTCCGAGTTAAAAAGATAATTTGGAGCTAAAACAAATAATTTAGAGCTTTGCAGTCTGAGTAAAAGTCCAAGGAATTAAATGGGAAACGTGTCCGAAAGTCGAGACCATGTCTGGATGTCAAAAAGTAGAAGAACAAAAATTACTCTTAGAAATTTACACTATAGCGCCGCATGGTGTGCCGCGGCAGTGTGAAATGTGCATGGTGACAAAAGTGAACAACCTCTAAACTTCCCCACAGACGCGTCGTATGGAGCGTCGTGCCCTGCACCACATCTGTGCATTTTGGCTAGAGTAATTATTGTTTCGGCTTGGAAAGGGTAGTTTTTTCCGGGCCCAATGCTACACGTTATAAATACACACAAAATACATTTTTGAAGGGACCTTTGACCTACAAAACATTGTAGAAGCAACTAAGGCAAAAAGACACAAGTATTCATCAAGATTTCAACCAACGATCAATGCAATACGGGAGTTTGTATCTGTCACGACCCAATTTCCTTATAGGCCGTGATGGCGCCCAACGCCATTGTTAGGCAAGCCAAGACCGATAAATCTAGTGATTTCCACTTTCAAAATGTTTGCAAAATGAATAACTTTCCTCATTGATAAAGGTTTTAGAAATTTACTATTGTAAAGTAATTAAACAAAAGCAACTGAGTACAAATCGAAGTTATAACAATAAATCCAAAATCATAAGTCTACTAGTGCGTGCCAAGACCTGGTGTCACAAGTGTGTGTGGGTTGCTAGAAGAATATACAAAAAGAGGCTAATCTACTGTCTCAAGGAAATAGATAGAAATATAAATCCAAAAGAGAGACTTTGGCTACTGCTGAATGGCTCGGAAGGGCAGCTCACCGTGTAGTCTCGAGCTAGAAGTCAAGTGTGCGCAACGGACTGATAACCAGATACACCTGCCTCAGATCATGCACATCAAGTGCAGAAGTATAGCGTGAGTATATAAAAATTATGTACACAGTAAGTATCTAGTCTAACCCCGAAGAAGTAGTGATGAAGGGTCGAATTCGACACTTACTAAGGGCCAAAGACATAATAATATGAGGTTCTAATTAAGCATGTGATATACAATGATAATAGCTCTCAAAACAAGAAGTAAGTAAGCAAAACCTTCTTTCAAGTAAGAATCAAACCATTCTCTCATCTATTCCCTTCACCTTTCAAGTCCGTGAAACATTATTAAATATAAAAAGGGATTTCGGTATCACTACGCACGAATTATGCCGAGGAAGTACGGCCCGATTCAAATATACATAATAATATATTGTGCACTGTCGAGGGTCGAATGGCCTGAACCATATAATATATCAATAAATCTTGCCGCGGCGAACGGCCCGCTCCCATGAGAGTAGTGGAAGTTTACCCCACTCGCAGAATATATTTGCGGTGCGGTTGAACATATAATTTCTCAATTCATCGTAGTATATCTCAATTCCTTTCTAAAAATAAGAAATTCAACTTGGATCTTTAAATATTGAAACCCTCAACTTCCGCTTTAAACCAACAACTAGTAAGCATAAACAAGCAACGGTATTAATAAAGCATGGTGTAAGCCTAAATATACCTAGACATAAGCATGCATAGTAGCTACGCACG
>AWOL01S0009738.1:0-12657 GCA_000715115.1 Nicotiana otophora | reverse complement strand
GATTTCAACCCGAACCCTTTCAATTCCTGAACTAACCATCCCCGCAAGTCATAAAATAGTAAAAACACATACGGGAGTCTTATTTAGGGGAACGAGGTTCTAAAAAAAAATGACCGGTCGGGTTGTTACAGTATCGAATCATTAGCATTGATGTTTTCTATGTTTTTAAACCTTATTGAGATGACTTTTTCCATTGCTATGGAGTAATTTCTATTAGGGTATTGACAAATATGGTATTTTGATAACTTGATTAAGGATTCGATTCTTGATACTTGTTGGAATTAATTGATGGAGTTTTAATTTGTAATGTGAATTTATTTATTATTTTTCTTAATTGGAAGAGGAGCTTCATATTGAATTTCTTTACATCTTATGCTCTAGTTTAAATTTGTGATTCAAATAGGTAATTGAAAGAGCCTCTTGAATTGTTAATCCAACTAGAAAATAGGGAAATATTCGTGAGAAATTACCCTTTAGACAATAACCATTACTTTATTTGCTGTAATTATTTATCGTGCTTCAATTGGATTAATTACTGAAACTAACTTTTAATTAAAAGAGGAATATTAACTTCAAGTATAATCTAATTATCTATTTAATTCCTAAGAATTAACAGTATTATAGAGTGAACTAACTCAATAATTGGATCCCAAGTCAATTTTCTTGCACCTGTCTAGTCAATTACCCTTATTTCTCCCATTGATATTTCTTTGTTGTTCATCATGTGTATTTTGTGATCAATTATTAATCGCTTAATTTTTTTGTAGTTAATCGTTGTTGATAATCATAAAATCAAGTATTAATTATCTTGGATAGTAATTAATTAAAGATTATTCGAACACTATTTAAATCCAATCCATGTGAAGACGATAATTAAACTATACTATCTTTGACTAGCGAGCAATAATTTTGTGTTGTGTTTTGAGATCGTCAAGCTTGAAGCAGTGGGCTGGGAAGGAATGTTCTTGTAGGCAGTTGTTTACAAATTTAGAGGTTCAAATATTCAATTGTCTGTGTCAGGAATGCCTTTTTTGACATCCTCTTAAATATCCCTCCTCGTGGGATAAATTGAATAAGTTTTCTCAAGAAGGAATGAATCCTCTGGATCCTGGAATTTGGCTTTGAGATTTTTAATTTTGGACTCCAAATGGTCGTTTTCAGTCCTCACGATACCATAGGTCCGTAAAAGATTAGTATTTGTCCTCACGTGTTTGGGGTTTTGCTCCATGATATTTTTTAGCCTTTCCTCCATCCTTGATCTCTTCTCCTCGACCGCATAAGCTTCTTCGGTTTTGGAACACAAGTTTGCTTCTAGGTTGTTGATTTGTTCCATGGAAGTAGACTCATGTTCTGATGCCACATTCACAACATTCAGGAGCTCAGCCTACTTGACCTTCAACTCCTCATGTTTTGTATGCAGCTGAGTGGCCTCTTGGTTGTAAACCATCTTTTCTTGATCAGATTGCTCCAATTGTGCTTCACATTCGCTCATTTGAGAAAATCTTGCCTCTAAAGACAAGAGGCGCTAAGCGAGTTGATATCGTTCAACAGCAATTTGATCCTGCTCGACAGCAAGTTTTTCGTTTGCTTGGATCATCCTATGCAAGCCCTCGGAGGCAAGGAGGTTAGCCTGAGCAGCAAAATACATGTTATTATTGATCAAATATTTCGCAGAAACAACCTTCATCTTTCGTTGGTTTTTTCTCGACGCCAAAGGCTTCAAGTAGTTAGAAACACCCACTTATTAGAAAGTACGTGGCACTAATTTTAAACCAAAAGAGTGACAATACGTTTACCATCGGGGTTTCGGATGGGTGCCGAAAAAGTGTTTTCAATGTTCCCATGATCGAGTGATTGACGAGAACGAATATCTTCCATTTGTTTAGTGGGGGCCAATGGTGCGGCAAGAGATGATGGTGCAGAAGCTGGTGTTGAAATAGGAGGTGGAGGAATATCAAAGGTAGAACTCCTCTGAGCGAAAGCAGAAACTGGAGCCCGAAAACGGGACTCTACAGTTTCAACTATTTCCATTTCAGTAAAGAGCCCTCGGATTTCTTCCGATTTAGCAGGGGAAGTTCTTTTTCTTCTTATTTGAAGAGAAACCGCTTCATCATCGTCGGCCATTTCATCTTCATCAAAGACCACTGTGGTCAGTCCTACTAGGGTTCCTTCTGCAGAAGGATGAGCCCTCTTCCGTTCAATGTCTGCTCGAATTTGTTGATGAGCAACCATTGGATCATGAGAAACCTCAACAGCGGGGCAGAAAGAAGACCCCTTTGAAAAAACCTACTTATTAAGAAAGGGAGTCAACAAATGTATACTGCATCATGCTGATGATTAAAAAGGAAAAGGGAAAGTTTAATTTACTATGGTTCTTAGCGTTCGAGTTGAATTTGGGTGAAATTTTTTTCACTTACGGGAATTTGGTATAGAGACATCTAAATGTTTTTGTACCCATTGAGTTAAGTTCCGAACCATTGGACGAACCCAACAGGTAGCTGAAATGTGAATGGAAAGTTATCAAAGAAGAGAATTTTCTTTAACGCGGTGAAAGAGGGGTATTCGAAAAACTTTTGAGTGATATTCCAGGATTCAGGGATAGGAGGTGTTGTCGCCGGTAGAATGTCCCTAGTATCAATGACAACGAACCTCTCCATCCAACTATGGTTGTTATCATCATCAACACTAGTGATGATTGCATGGTGATCGTGATTGCTAGTTTGATCACACCTCAATCTTTGTAGAGTAAAGGTTGATAAAGTGAGCCAGAGTGAGGGTTTCACCGGCCCGGGAGCACAGAACCCGAAGGCAAGTTACCGCTAACCATATTGACGAACCTACCTAAGCCAAGCAAACTTGGTATTTGTGACAAAACTCTAAAATAATGAAATCAATTTCTTGACCCATCCTTAGAGTAAAAGGATACGTGTAAATGTACATTTACACAGGTTTGCTAAAAGTGATCCTTTCCATTTCATTAGAAGCTAAGACTTTAATATTATTCTAGTCGTAATATTCTTTCACAACATAGATAATGGATGGACGGATGGAAGAAGGATATCTACTGACAGGTTTGTTTTTGTCATTTTTAGAGTTAGGGGGTTTCTGTTGAAATTGAAGATCTATCTCAGAATTTAGTTGAGAGGGAATGATTGTGCTAGTAGGAGGAGGACTGGCATGCACTTCCTTAATTTTATTCTTATTAGAAGGGCCACCACCGATGTAAATGCCAGAGCTACCGGGGGAAGAGGTAGTTGAAGACATGATGATGAAAGAAAGTTTTACTGAGAAAGAGGGAATTGCAAAAACTCTCTAAGAAAATTCGAAGAAGTAAGTTTTGTAAACGTTATAGGTAAAAGTGGCAAGAAGGGGAGAAGTTTATAGGTGGAAGAATACAAGAAAATCATTACCTAGGTAGCTGGCAAAAATATTTGCCGAATTACGGGACAACACGTGTTCGGCTCATTAAATGCAAGGATATGTAAGTCCTTTCAAATGACAGAAATCGTTCAGAAACTTTTCCGCCAAGGAAAGGAATGTTATCTACTTTCCAGTAACATAAAGTTTAGTCACTGGAAAGTAAGGGAACTATATGTATGGGGTAAAAATGATGAATAGTAGGTGGATGCTCGTCGAGTTGACATGTGGTAATAAAGATAAGTAGGATATAAATCAGTAAATAGTTGGCACCAGTTACGAACATGTGACAGGTGTTGTATAAGATCCGAAGACACTGGATCCGGGGACGAATGTTTGAAAGGAAGATATCGTTTGAAAAAAGTAGCATTTAATGAGCAGTCGTTACAAAGAATCTTATCATTAATACTCAATCGTTATGCAGTCATCAAGAGGGCTTTTTATTTATAATAAAGAAAAGCTTGATTTGGGGATCTTGTCTTTCTGAATTGAGCTGTAAATAGAAGAATTTGTACTCATTGTAGACACGAAATATTTATACACAAAAAAGGCTAAACTTGCTCTATTAAACATTCTTTCTGCTTTATACTTTGCTCTTATTTTTGCTTCCAGAAAAGCTTATTACACAACCAGGCTTGTATTTTCTTCGAGTTTCCTTAATTAATTTATTTTCGTTCATAGTTATTTTATATTCTTGGATAAAATTAATCCACGTGTCGATAAACCACGTTACAAATTATACTATTTTACAGGTAAACACAATCATAGGCCCCTATGCTGGGAGCATTTTGATGAAAAGGGGGAGAAAAAACCAGCTTGAGGAATTACGATGGTATGTGAGAGTTAGCGGCGGCAAAAA
This sequence comes from Nicotiana otophora, assembly GCA_000715115.1. Taxonomy (NCBI): domain Eukaryota; kingdom Viridiplantae; phylum Streptophyta; class Magnoliopsida; order Solanales; family Solanaceae; genus Nicotiana; species Nicotiana otophora. The sequence goes on along the minus strand of AWOL01S0009738.1, from coordinate 8,381 downwards.
TGTTGTAGCTACAATATATAGGATGTCTCTAACTGCAAGTATTTACTTTATATGGCAGGAGAGGAATCAAATTGTATTTCATTACAAAAGAAAACCAGTAGAAGTTATCATCAACATGATCATTCAAGAAGTATTTGTAAGTGGAATGATAATCCGAAACTGGATAATAGATTAAATTGATTGGACTTCTATCCTAGTTAGAAATATTTTTCTTAGTTGTGTAGTGAGATATAATTCGGCATACTTGAGATGTACAGTATGTCTCTCGTTCTCATTTTTCTTTGAGCTGTAACTTCTCAACTGATAATAAAAGTATTATTTACCCACAAAACAATAGCTTGATAAATTAATTTTTCTCATGTTACCCTTTCTTACATTAATATGGCTTTAGTAATAGAAAAACGTATGAAGATAATAACCTAATGCTTATGAAGAGGAAGAGAACAGTAACGACCCTACCGGTCGTTTTGTGCTTCGCTCGATAGTTGAGGGCATGAGTAGCTCTGTTTCGGGCTATTCGAAATCGATTTGGAAGAATGAATTTCATTGTTGAAGCTTTAAGTTGGAAGAGTTGACCAAGTTTGAATTTTATGAATTTGACCTCGGAATAGAGTTTTGATGGTTCTGTTAGGTCAGGATTGTGATTTTGGACTCAGGCGTATGCCCGGATTTGTATTTGGATATTTCTAGAAGATTTCAGCGCTAATTGGCGAAAGTTGGAAATTTAAAGGTTTGGAAAGTTCATAAGTTTTACTGGGAGTTGAATTTTATGGAATAGAGTTCGAATTGAGGTTCCCGAAATTGAAATAGTTTCGTTATGTCATTTGGGACTTGTGTACAAAATTTGAGTTCATTCTAAGTTGATTTGATATGTTACGGTGCGAGTTTTGAAAATTTAAAGTTCATTAAGTTTGAATTGATGTGTGATTCATCGTTTCGTTATTGTTATGTGTTATTTGAGGCCTAAAGTAAGTCCATGTTATGTTATGGGAATTGTTGGTATATTTGGACGGGGTTTCGAGGGGCTCTGGTAAGTTTCGGACGTGGTTCAAGTCATTTTTGTCTCATACTACATTGCTGAAGAAGTGTTGGCTCTAGTGTTGCGCAGGTGCGGTGATCGCAGAAGCGGTAATACGGTCGCACCCACGTAAAGGGGTGGATATTGGAGTCTTCGCAGGTGCGGAAATTGGGGTGCATCTGCGGCCTCGTAGAAGAGATGGTTTTGGGCAAAGAAGCGAGTTGGAGCTTAGAAGCGTGTTTGGCTTCGCACCTACGGTTTCGCATAAGTGGATGGAGATTCGCAGGTGCGAGGGGTCGGCTGGTTAGTGGTTATCGCAGAAGCAAAAAGATAGTCACAGAAGAGATGCCGCAAAAGCGGCTGGGATGTCGCAGATGCCACGAGGTCTGGGTAGAACAATATTAAATCTAGGTTTTTGGTTTTTTTATCATATTTTAAAATTTGGGGCTCAGATTGAAGCGCGTTTTGAAGTGATTTGCATCACGAAGATTGGGGTAAGTATTCTACACTCGGTTTTTATTATATTTCGCAAATCTATCTTCATTTTTTACAATTGGTTGATGCATTTTAAAGAGCAAATTAGGGGATTTTGTCTAAAATTTCATAAATCGACTTTTTGAGTTTTGAATATCGATTCGGAGTTGGATTTGAGTAAAACTAGTATGTTTGGACTCGTAATTGAATGAGTTGTCGGATTTTATAAGTTTCGTCGAGTTCCGAGGCGCGAGCCCGGGTTGGACTTTTGGGATGATTTTGAGCTTTTGATTAAAGATTCGACCTTTATCGATTCGGTTTGTTTCCTTTGGAATTATTTGATGTATTTGATTTTCTTTTGGCTAGTTTCGAGCTATTTGGAGTTTGGTACGCGCATGATGGCATTTTGGAGCATCGTCTGGCTTGCTCGATATTGGATTTAGCTTGTTCGAGGTAAGTAACACTTCAAAACTTGGAGGTAAGGGTGTGAAATCTCGAATTACGTGTTACATTATTAATGTTAAGGTGCGCATGTTAGGTGACGGGTGTGTGGGCGTGCACCATATGAATTGTAATTTAGTCGATTCCATGGAACCGTGTAGCTAGCTTATTTGAACATTTTACTGTACTCTATGTGTTAGAGCACTTGAGCAGTAATTTATGCTAGAAATCATGTTTAGGCTATATGCTGGTACTATTGGGCCCACAATGGTCGTTATTTGTTGTTGGATTATTTGCTTAATTGTAGTTATGTACTCAGTCGCATTCATCATTATATATCATATCCCAGTCTCTGTTATCGTATATTGTCACATCTTATATCATTGATTAGGGCTGCTTAGCATGGGTGTTGTGAGCCCGAGAGACTGGAGAGGTTGATAATTGAGTGAGACCTAGGGCCTGTTGTGAGTAATATTTATAGGATCAGGCTGCATGTCGTACCATGCTTTATTGATTCATGCCTTGACTTATTATAGAGCTTGGACTGGATCGCCCCCTCCGGAGTCTGCACACTCACAGTGGGGGCAATTTCTAGGAATTATTTACATTTGGGTTGGATATGCCCTAGTTCATTTGCATTGGGCTGGATCTGCCCTGGTTTATTTGCATCTTTAGGCTGGATCTGCCTTGGTTGATTTGCATTTGGGTTGGATCTGCCCTGCACAGTACTGAATGACTGAGTATGCTGAGTATTGAGCATGATGAGTGAGAATACGAGACAGTGAGATGGAGTACTCTGAGAGGGTGAGTAGATGAGTTCATAATTGAGATGCATTGCATTTCACATGCGTATTTGAGATACATGTATAGAGATGCATTTCCTTCTGCTACCCGACTTTGGTGACATTCATGATTTCACCTGTATATTGACATGTAGGCATAGATATGTATTTTTCCCGTGCTATCTGAAAACGAAACATCTTATTTATTATTGAAAGGTTTTTTTGGAAAAAATCACGACTTTCAAACTTATTCATATGCTTTTGGTATTTTCGGTGAATGATTTGGGATTTACTGTTATACTTGAAAAGCATGCCTATCTTTTCACAACTGTAAACGAGTTGAGCATCTTACCTCTAAGTTATTTTCACATACCATTTTATTATTATTGTTATGATTGTTGCTGTTTATTGGAGTTGGACTCTGAGCCTTATTCCAGCCCGTCACTACTTTCAACCAAATGTTAGACTTGTTACTTATTGAGTACACGGGGTCGGTTGTACTCATACTACACTTATGCACCTTGCGTGCAGATGTTGGATGCTGGTGTAGCCGCGTACGACAGGAGCTGGATCTGAAGATGTACATGCGTTCCAGTCAGAGCTTCCTCTTGATCTTGGTAGCTTTAGTATTTCATATCTGTTCATGTATGTTTCAAACAGATGGTGTATTTTATTTTAAATCAGCTTTGTAAACTCTATATCTTAGAAGCTCATGATTTGTACTACCAGTCCTTGGAAAATTCTTATATAAAAGTAGTTGTATTATTATTTCTTTTTTTTAATAAATCTTATTAAATTGGATAGTTGTTAATTGGCTTACCTGACGGGTTGGGTTAGGTTCCATCACGACTAGTTGAATTTTGGGTCGTGAAAAAAACCAATTTATAAGGGTTTAACTAAAGTCTTGTATATCCATCTAGTAATGCATAAATAGATGAAATTTTTCACTGGTTGAACATCCAAAAGTTTAGGTATGAAATCTAATAAATATATGCGTTATAGTTATTAATTTATTATCAGTGAGCATCATGACATATCAATAAAATCTTGAGAATAAAAGTGAAATGGTAAAAATAATGCAAAAATAGAAAAATAATAAAGGAACATATTTCATAAATCTAAGAAAGTATCAAACAACTAACTAGAAGTAGCTAATCTTTTAGTTGGAGTTATCTATTGAGGAAATAGTAAAAAATCTAACTTGACATGATAGTCAAACTAATTTTCTAGCATACTCCCAAAATATAAATAATGGAGATATTAATTTGAATGAAAATTAAATGTAACTCTTGTTCCTTCAAAATTGGAAATACTCATATTATAGTATTTTGGATTTAAATCTCTAAAGAAATCACATAATATGCAACTCATTAATAAAGTGGAACAAAAAATAGACTAAAAAGAATATTGCCGCCTATAAATAAAGTGGCTTTATCCTTGGAGTTTCTCAAGCGCTAATAGAGTCAAATTACCTTCTTTCCCCTTTCTTTAACGTTTTTGCAATGGCAAAAAACAAGAGTTTGAGCAGGCAAAAGGCGGAAATAAAGGCGCTAGAATCTATGGTGGAATGCTTAACAGCTTTCGCAAAGACAAAGGCAATCATTTTCAAAAAAGCACATGAACTTTCGATTACGACGGGGGCAGAAGTTGGTCTTCTTATCTTCTCCCCAGGTGGAAAACCATATTCTTATGGATCCCCTCATCATTTTGACGCAATAGCAGATAAGTTTTTAAACTGGAAACTAAATGATGGTAAAAATAATTATTCTGATATAGTTGAATCTAATCGCAATAAGGAGTATGAATTGTTGATGGTACAAAAGGAAAAACTAGAGAAACTTTTGGATATCATCCATGAAATTCAGAATCGTAGCGCAGGGCCCAATTCTGTTGAAAGTTGTATGATGAATGATTTGAATGTTGCTGTTGACGCTGACGGCGGTGAGACTTCCGCATCTAATTAATTTGGAATTAATTGGAGGCCATTATCAATTGTCATCAGGGAAGAGTTTATCCAGTTTGCTTGAGTTTGTCATTTGCTTTATTTGAGATTTTCAGTGATGTCTGTTTGTTTTCAATATGTGAGCCTTTTTTTCAGTCCATTATTATCCTTTAATATTTAGTCGTCGAATAGTTTGTCATCGTGTCTTTAGTCATCCATTTCTTCAAGGTCTTAAACTATGGATAAAAGGTCTTATGTTGTTCCAGTATTTTATTTGTTTTTCCTTATGAGGATATTATAATAAAATAAACTCTTCTCTGTTACTGACTAGGATCGCAAATCCGCAGAAAGAATCTATGTTTTACTTAGTAGTAGATGGAATTGCTCTTCTGAACAATTGAGCGACTTGTCTGAAATCTCAATGAATTGGCAGATTTATTATGGATAACACGTTTTTCTAATGTTATGACTGGGGAAGAGGGTAGTGTACTATATACGGGTTTGGTAGAATAATAGCTTTGGCTTAAATCGTATATTTTATTTAAAATAATTTATTCAATATGTATAAATAATTTATCCTGAACCGAGTAAGCCACCTTTTCTACAAGCAAAAATCCATAAACTTAAATTTTTAACTCCGCCTCCGATAATGACCTATACGCATTTGATGTTTCTTAAAAGGCAATTGATTTTAGTGAATTACTAGCAAGTTGCTATAGTAAACGCGTTACAAAATTGATGTATTTGAGCGCACAAACTTATTGTTACTCGACGTCATCCTGAGATTCCTTGGAAGGACGATATAAGGCTAAGAAACGGATGTCCGTGCAGTTACTATCCGCCAAACGGGGTCCCTTTCATACTCTAGACGAGATTGTCAGTATCGTACGGAAAAACCAAATTCAAGAGCAATTGAGAGAATAGAAAAGAGAAGGAGAAATAAAGAAAGCTTTATTGCATTAATGAAAGTTATTACAGAAAGGTAACACGATGTCGAGGGGGAGAGACACCAGTACAGAGAATTATTTGCTTGCTTGAAAGTTTGATTGTTTGATCCCCCCTAATAATGCTTAAAACAATAAACCAAAGTTACAGGACATGACATAACTAAGCTAGAAAGTCATAATAAAAATACAGGAAATAAAACTACTCTATATTTACAATAAAAATGACTTAGATTCCTACAAAGTAGAAGCAGGTCCATTGGCAGCAACCTTGTCTTTAGCATTAGAGTTTGCGCGTGTGGCACTATTGGCATCTGCTTGCGGCTGGGTACTGGCGAGGGCTATCGTTGGGATGACATAGGCACAGTCGCGCTTGTCACTTGGCGCGGCCAAGACCACGGGGTCATCCATGGAGCTAGGCATTGGAAGGCTTGCCAGGACGCCATGGGGCACGTCCAAAGGGTCATAGGCATGGTTGGAAATACGCCCATGACATTCTGCCCCACTTGAGTTGGAGATGTCCTCAGCACCTTACTTGCAAGATAATAATCGATCAGGCTCTTGTAGGCTTTGAGGTTTGTTCCCCTCTCCCAAGTATTCACCTCTGTATCACAGCTCTGCCGTTTCACCAAGAACTCTTGGTGATCTTTCCTTGAAGCATGAATCACTGGATCATCAAGAATAGCTTCTACACGCCTTTAACCTGTTGAATTAGGGCCTCGAATACCCGGTATGCAATTTTCCCAATGCGCTTCTCAATGGACAAGAGTCCAATGTACTTTTGCAATAGGTGAGGGTCATGGACCCCTGCAAACAAGTATCCTTTTGGGATTTTCACCATCACTTTATCTCCTACTTGGTATTCAACAAAGCGACGATTTTGATCAGCATGCTTTCTCATCCACTTTTGGGCTTTGACAAAATAGCTCCACATTATCACCAAATTTCGCTTCCATTCCTTCGAGAAGCCAGCAGCTCGAGGAGATTTTGTGTGATGACCTGATAGGTTATTTTTAGTTTTAGCTTCAATTTCTGTATTTCGAGACATCGAATAACTTTGTTTAGCCTTCCTCGAATTTCGCGCACCGTCCGTGTCTCTTTCCGAAAAACTTTTATGTGAAAAAATGATAAAAATGTGACATTTAGCCCTAAAAATGAGTTGAGTTGACTACGGTCAATACTTTGTGCAAACGGACCATGATTAGTATTTTGACGGTCTCGGTGGGTTTATATCATGATTTAGGACTTGTGCGTATGCCCGGAATCGAATTCGTAAGTCCCTAATTTGATTTAACGTAATTTGTTGAAAACTAGTAATTTGAAGGCTAAAAGAATTCCTAAGTTTGATCGTAGGTTGGCTTTGTTTCTACCAGGTTCGAATTATAGTTCCGCAACTTAGTTTAGGTTCATTTAAGTATTTATGACTTGTGTGCAAAATTTGGTGCAAAACGGAGTTGATTCGACGTGATTCAGACGTCTGGTTGTAAAATTACATGTTCTTGAGTGTCTTTGAAAATATCATTCATTTTGAAGTCTGATTCGTAGTTCTAGGTGTTATTTTGGTATTTTGATCGAGCAAGAGAGTTCGTATGATATTATTACAATTGTGTATATATTTGGTTTGGAGCCCGAGGGGTGCGGGTGAGTTTCGGATAGGCTACGGAGTATATTAGGACTTAAGAAATCTGCTGGTTTTGGTTGTTAATGAAGTTTGAGCTTTTGAGCTTCGCGATCGCGAAGGTACTCTCGCGATCACAAATAGGAAACTGGGCTGGGGAGGAAAGTACTCATCACAAGCATGAGGAGTTAGTCGCAAATGCGGAGCAGTGGGGGGTCTACCATTCGCGAACGCGACCATTCCTTCGCGAATGCATAGTGTTAGGAGGGGGACTGGGGAATTGAACTTTACTCTACGCGAACGCGAGCCCAGGCTCGCGAACACGAAGGGAAGGGGGCTAAGCTATGCGAACGTGGAGAGCTGATCTTGATCGCGATGGCCAACTAGGCAGTGCTCTTCGCGAACGCATCAAGTGTATCGCGAACGCAATGAACAGGTGACGCCCAGTCATTTAAACTTCTAAAAATCAGGATTTCACCCATTTTTCAATATCTTCTCATTAGAGCTCGACCTAGAGGCGATTCTGAAGAGATATTTTATTCCTACTTCATAGGGTAGTGTACTGTAACTCATTTTCTTCAAGTTTAATCAACACCCATTGATTTCTAACCTTAATTTATGCTCCTTCATGGTAGAAAACTAGGTATTTGGGTAGAATTGAGGGTTTTTATAAAAATTGAGATTTAGACCACAAATTGAGGTCGAAGTTCAAAACTTATTACATAATCGGGCTCGGGGGTGAATGGGTAATTGGGTTTTGGTATGATTCTCGGGTTTTGACCAAGAGGACCCGGGGTTGACTTTTGTTGACTCTTTCTGAAATCATTAAAGCCTGAATCTTTTTCACTCGTGGGTAGTTTCTAAAGCTTATTTTAAATTGTTTGAACGATATTTGGTTAGATTCAATTGGTTTGGAGGCGAAATTTAGAGGAAAGGCCCCGGTTAAGCCTTGATTTGATTGCGGAGCAAGGTAAATATCGTGGTTAATCTTGGCTTGAGGGACTAGGACACGTTTGCCTATTTGCTACGTGTCTAATATGTGGGTACAACATATATGTAAGGTCACAAATACTGTTACGCGGCGCCTTCCTGAAGTTTTTTGGAAGGGCGACGTAAGGCTAAGCAACCAATGTCAGTACGGTTGTTGTCCGCCAACTGAGGT
>AWOL01S0009734.1:0-13602 GCA_000715115.1 Nicotiana otophora | reverse complement strand
TGGTGGCTGGTTGGAGCCCACAACAATGGCAGCTGTCTCCAGCCCATTTCCCTCCTAAACCAAGCGCCACAACAGTACAAAACACACACACAAAAACAACACATTTTAGTAAATACTTACCTACATATATAATTAATTAATTAATATTAAAAATTAACAAAGCAAAGCAAAATGCATAGCATTTAATCATGATCTCCAAATGTGACCTCTAGCCATGCACATATTAATATATATATATATATATATATATGCAAGATGACTTGATATAAACATTTCACACGGATAAATTTTTACTTAGTCGGCGTTTGCACATAAAAATTATAATTATGTTTGGTATGTATTTCACAAGAAAACATATATGTATTATATATGTGTAATTATATATAATTAATGTATATGACTAGAAAAAATAAACAATAAATATGATCGATTATTTATTTAAATATTCCAAGAAATATTGCAATTTTTTGTGTGGGGAAAAAAGAAAATTCGGAAAATTTTTAAAAAATAGTCAAAATCACTTTTTGTTTTTTGCAAAAATTATTTTCAAAAAATCTCTAAAAACTTACCAAAATTTATGAACTAACTCATTTTAGAAATAAATCCGAAAAACAAAAATATGGACAAACAGGTCCTTAGTTTCTTACCACAACACCTTCTTCTCCTCTTTATAAAATGTGCTCCCCACCCTTCAACTTCCCTTGTCCTCACCCATTAGACCCTCAGCTGCCTAAGCTCCACATCTCTCTCCTCCATTGATAATGTTTAGAGTTATACTACACCTATTTCTCTTATTCCTTTTGTTTCAGTTTCGATCTAACAATGCTTCTTCCCCTACAGCACAAACTCTTGAGCTGCAAAATCCTAACTACTTCAACCCAAAGCTGCCGCCTATGACACTCTCTTCCTCAAAAAAGTTCGAGGGATCATCAGACCTGGTAAACCTCCGTTACCATATGGGTCCAGTTCTCTCTTCTCCGATCAATATCTACCTCATTTGGTACGGCAAGTGGGCCCCATCACAGCAACTCCTCATTAAAGACTTCCTTCTCTCCGTTTCCACTTTCAACCACCGCGCTGCTCCTTCTCCTTCCGTCGCGGAGTGGTGGAGCACAGTGTCCTTGTACACTGACCAGACCGGAGCTAACATCTCCCGCTCCGTACTCATCGCCGGGGAATACTCTGACAATAAGTATTCTCAGGGGAAAAACCTTAATCGTCTATCCATTCAAGACGTCATCGCCGAAGCCGTCCGATCAAAACCGTTCACCGTCGATCATAAAAAAGGGATCTACCTCGTGTTAACTTCAGTCGACGTTACGATGCAGGACTTTTGTCGAGCAGTTTGTGGGTTTCACTACTTCACATTCGCATCGAAAGTGGGTTACACGCTTCCGTACGCTTGGGTCGGCAACTCCGGGAAGCAATGTCCCGAAGTTTGTGCGTATCCATTCGCGGTGCCGGGGTACATGGGAGGAGGTGGGCCCGGGGCACTGAAATCACCAAACGGAGACGTCGGAGTAGACGGCATGATTAGCGTAATAGGTCACGAACTAGCTGAGCTATCATCAAATCCGTTAGTGAATGCGTGGTATGCAGGGGAAGATCCCGTTGCGCCGACGGAGATTGGGGATTTGTGTGAGGGATTGTATGGTACAGGGGGTGGGGGTGGGTACATTGGACAGGTAATGAAGGATAGAGATGGCCGGACTTATAATTTGAACGGACGGAGAGGAAGGAAGTTTTTGGTTCAGTGGATTTGGAGCCCTGTTCTTAAAGCCTGTGCTGGTCCCAACGCCATGGATTAGAGAGCACAAGAATCTGTAGATTATTTAGCTAAACTCCATTAAGTTTGAAAAATAAAACAAAAATGGAGGAAAAAAGAAAGATGCTCCAATTTCATACTACAATTTTCTGACTGTGCATTGATACAGTAATTCCTCCATTAGCTCAGCTGAGAAGACTATCTCAAGAAAGGGGAAGAAAATCCAAAAATGAACGATTGCCCACTGATGTCGGCGTATCGGTTGCTTTTGGTGATGAGAATTGTTACTTTCTTTTAATTTTATTTTTTTTGTATGGATTTATTTTCATTAATCGTTTTTTTTAGATGTAAAAAGAGGATATTTATTAAACTTCTTGGGGATTCCTAATACGCAGTAAATTTATTAGAGACAAGATTTTTATGTTGCAATAATGTAGTACTATGTATTACTTTCTCTGTTGGAGCTCAACTTTTAAAAGTCAAATTTTTAATTTTGATGGTGAATTCGGATATAAAAACTTTAGTAGGCTTTTGGACATAAAAATTATAATTTTTGATAAATGTAGTATTTGAATTTAAGTTGAAAAATAATATTTAAAATTATGTTTGAACATGTATTTTATGCGAAAAAATGTTATAGTTTTGTGAGCGGTGAAAAAAGTTTTTCTTAAAATTTTGGAAAAATCACTTTTTTATTTTTGAAAAACTCATGTTTTCAAAATCTTGCAAAATTTTATGTACACACATATTTTGAAAAAAGGATAAATAATATGGACAAACAAGGCCTTAAATTTTTGAAATAAAATTTAAATATTTGAACACTCTATAAAAAGTAATAGAAGTCACAAATATTAACAATTTAAAAAATATATAAAAAATTTATAATAAACAAAATGCGTTTGACTTTTTAAATTAGAACTCTATCACATGGCGGAACATTTTGCTACATGTGATTTCGTTCATCTTTTCAAAGTCACGAGGATGACTAGCGACTGTTTCTTAATTTAAAGTTTTAAAAAAGGAGAAACTCAAAATGACGTTCAAATCCGATGAATAGTATTATGAAAGTATGTTTAAGTTAAGGTTGTCCAACGGGAAGGGCCGTCCTGTCCCGGTCCCGTCCCATTTAATTTTAAACGGGATACGAGATGGGACTATATTGACATTTCACCTTGGTCCTATTTTCTACTATAAATACTCTCATCCTTCTTTATTTTTTCTCACATAAATCAATTATTTTCTGTCAAATCTCTTACATTATATCTATATTATTCTCTCAATTTTCTCACTATCAACTATCAAGTGATAAGTTTCAAGTATTTGGGCAAATTTTTGGAGCAACTTTCAAACTTCAAATTAATTCGTCGAGTATTTGGAACAATATTTTGGGCAATTTCTTCAAGTTTCAATATTTAATCACGGTGCACTCGTTCCATTTCCTAATTTTAATATATAATTTTTGTGTTTACTTTACGTGTTCTGTTTTCGTATTTCATGTGTGTGTTTAATTTTTGTGTTAACTTTTTTAATTTAATTTCATATTTAAATTATGGCACCTAAAAATATATTTGGCTTTAAAAAAACTAGTAAAAAAATTAGTAAAGGTGAAAGTAGTAGTAATCATAATCTTAGTCCTAATCCTAACCATTCTCTTAGAATTAGAAAACATATAGATGAAATGACTCATGTTGATGAAACTTCATTTTTCCAACCCCCGCATGTTATAATATTAATTTTGGAGAACAACTAGATCATAAAACTTTACAAATACAATTTAAAAATAATATTTTTATTGAGGACGAAGAAAACAAGGATAAAGAAAATGAGGAAGAAGATTTAGATGAAATACCCACTAGTCCCGCGAAACAAGCTCCAACTCAGACTGAATCTCGGTCTAGAGCTTTACCCCCTGTACCTCCTGTAAGGGGTAAGCCTAAGGGTGAACGTCCCCAAACATCACTTGTATGAAATTTTTTTAAACATGATAAAGTCAATCAACGTGCTACATGTGGAATATGTAAGCAAAACTTTGCGCACACCAAAAGTGGTGGGACGAGGGGTTTAACTAGGCACTTAGGTAGAGAGCNCTTAGAATTAGAAAACATATAGATGAAATGACTCATGTTGATGAAACTTCATTTTTCCAACCCCGCATGTTATAATATTAATTTTGGAGAACAACTAGATCATAAAACTTTACAAAGACAATTTGAAAATGATATTTTTATTGAGGACGAAGAAAACAAGGATAAAGAAAATGAGGAAGAAGATTTAGATGAAATACCCACTAGTCCCGCAAAACAAGCTCCAACTCAGACTGAATCTCGGTCTAGAGCTTTACCCCCTGTACCTCCTGTAAGGGGTAAGCCTAAGGGTGAACGTCCCCAAACATCACTTGTATGAATTTTTTTTAAACATGATAAAGTCAATCAACGTGCTACATGTGGAATATGTAAGTAAAACTTTGCGCACACCAAAAGTGGTGGGACGAGGGGTTTAACTAGGCACTTAGGTAGAGAGCACAAAGCTTTATGGATACAAGCTAAAATAGAAGCCGGACTAATAGCAGATCCTAACACCGGTACTCGCACTCCGAAATATCCTGGCTATTCAAGCATCATCAGTAGCATCGGAGAGTATTTTTTAGTGCGATAAGATTTCAAATCGGAGATCATAGATATTTATTAGCGGAGGACAACCTAGAGATTTTTGTATTATTCAGAGATTGGATTAATTTCGAAAGAAGAAATTTTGGTTTTGAAAAATTAACCACTAGTGAAGAAGAAGAATACAATGAGATACTTAGCACTGGGAGCGATGACGGCATGGAACTCATGGAACATCAATCAACATTTCCAATTCCAGAATAATGTCCGAGAGAAATTGGCTAATAAGAGGCCTAGTTCAAACAGAACCCTTCCTAGAAGGTGGCTGCGTAGATTAGGTGCTCTTCAAAAGAATTATATTTGTATGTGAGATTTGAAAGTTCTATTAATAAAATAAAAGGCTCTAAGCGTTGAATTTTTTTTATGAATTGTCTTACACTCTTACTTAGTTACTTAATGGCTTGAAATTATATTAAATAAATTATAACTCTATTATAAATTTATAATTACTAGAATATTTCATTATAAGTCTTTTGTTTTAATATTTTATAATTCTTTACTTAGTTTCATAATTTCGGTTTAACTTTTAAGTTTATTAAATAAGTCAAAAAGCTATCCTTTGCAAACTTTAAAAACTTAGTCATTGTCAAAAATATAGCCGTTGTCAAACTTAATGCTTAAATAATTTTTTTTTTAAAAACGGCACGTAAGGCCCGCGAACCCGTCGCGTTCCGTCCCGTCCCGTCCTATCCCGTTTGTTAGCGGGACGGGATGGGCCTACCGTTTCGTCCCGTCCCGTTTCGTCTCATCCTGCCACCATCCCGGCTAAATGTCGTCCCGTCCCGTTAATTTTGTCCCGTCCCGTTGGACAGCCATAGTTTAAGTCAACTAACTAGAAATGATATACTCTCCCGTTTCAATTTAGATGAGGTAGTTTGACTTGACATAGGGTTTAAGACAAAAAAAAAGAACACTTTGGTAAAATCTTTGTGGGGCCATTACATTTGTATATGGGAAAAAGTAAGAGTTTAAAGTTGAATTATTTTCAAATTTAAAATTATGTCATTTATTTTGGAACAGGCTAAAAAGAAAAGTATATCGTCTAATTTGAAACTCAGAGTATATGCAATTTGACTTTGGGCACGTGTGGCACATTTGACACATTCAATAATAGTAAGGAATAAGGATATTAGCCAGCTGGAATGCAATCTATTTAAAAGTAATCGAATAAAATTACGCTGTTTTCTAGCACATGATAATCGATCCTGTGATAAAATAACAAAAATAAATGTAGAAAGCACTGCGTCACAATATCTTGCACATCAACTTAAATGTTTTTTTTCTCCAACTTAAATATACCTTTGCCCGAGAAAGAGAGAGCTCAGGGGTCGTTTGATTTGAAAGATAAATTATGCCATGATTAATTACGCTGAGATTAATTATACTGAAATTAATTATGTGAATTATTTATTCTGCTATTATTTCTTATTAATTGTTTGGTTCCCGAGATTGTAATTTTTATTACTTTATCCTAAGATTATTATCCCACCATCTGTGTAACGACCTGACCGATCATTTTATGTATTAGCACTTTGTTAAGTGGATTAAGGTCTCAAGCAGCTCCGTATTATGTATTATGACGTGTGTGCGTAGTCGAATTCGGATTTCGGATGATTCGGGATTTGATGTGGAAGAAGGATTCGTGTTTTAGAAGCTTAAGCGATAAGAGTTGATCGGGATTTGAAGGATTCGTATTTTAGAAGTTTAAGCGGTAAGAGTTGATCGGAATTTGACTTTTTTGTATACGACTCCGAAATAGTATTTTAATGATTCTAATAGCTTTATATGGTGAGTTTGGACTTGGGCGTGCGTCCGGATATGAATTTGGAAGTCCGTAGAGTAATTTGAAGCATTTGAGCGAAAATTTAAAACTTGAAGATTTTTTTAGAAGGCTAAGGTTTGACCAAGAGTTGACTTTGGTGATATCGGATCGCAATGGTTTTGAGAGTTGGATTAGCTCTGTTATGTCATTTGGGACTTGGATGCAAAATTTGACGTCATTCCAGGTTGATTTGGTATGTTTCGGCGCGAGTTTTGGAAGTTGGAAGATTCGAAAGTTCATAAGTTCGATTCGTAGTTTCGACGTTGTTGGGTGTGATTTGAGACCTCGAGCGGGTGCGTTTTATGTTATGAAACTTTTTGGTATGTTTGGGTGGGGTCCCGGTCACCCCGGGTGTGTTTCGGACGAGTTTTAGATGATTTATGCTTGTGATCAGGTCAGTTTCTGGTGTATCTGCATCTGATAGTAGGCTATATTTATGCAATTTAGACACTACTTACATTCTAATTTAGCANTGCCCGAGAAAGAGAGAGCTCAGGGGTCGTTTGATTTGAAAGATAAATTATGCCATGATTAATTACGCTGAGATTAATTATACTGAAATTAATTATGTGAATTATTTATTCTGCTATTATTTCTTATTAATTGTTTGGTTCCCGAGATTGTAATTTTTATTACTTTATCCTAAGATTATTATCCCACCATCTGTGTAACGACCTGACCGATCATTTTATGTATTAGCACTTTGTTAAGTGGATTAAGGTCTCAAGCAGCTCCGTATTATGTATTATGACGTGTGTGCGTAGTCGAATTCGGATTTCGGATGATTCGGGATTTGATGTGGAAGAAGGATTCGTGTTTTAGAAGCTTAAGCGATAAGAGTTGATCGGGATTTGAAGGATTCGTATTTTAGAAGTTTAAGCGGTAAGAGTTGATCGGAATTTGACTTTTTTGTATACGACTCCGAAATAGTATTTTGATGATTCTAATAGCTTTATATGGTGAGTTTGGACTTGGGCGTGCGTCCGGATATGAATTTGGAAGTCCGTAGAGTAATTTGAAGCATTTGAGCGAAAATTTAAAACTTGAAGATTTTTTTAGAAGGCTAAGGTTTGACCAAGAGTTGACTTTGGTGATATCGGATCGCAATGGTTTTGAGAGTTGGATTAGCTCTGTTATGTCATTTGGGACTTGGATGCAAAATTTGACGTCATTCCAGGTTGATTTGGTATGTTTCGGCGCGAGTTTTGGAAGTTGGAAGATTCGAAAGTTCATAAGTTCGATTCGTAGTTTCGACGTTGTTGGGTGTGATTTGAGACCTCGAGCGGGTGCGTTTTATGTTATGAAACTTTTTGGTATGTTTGGGTGGGGTCCCGGTCACCCCGGGTGTGTTTCGGACGAGTTTTAGATGATTTTATGCTTGTGATCAGGTCAGTTTCTGGTGTATCTGCATCTGATAGTAGGCTATATTTATGCAATTTAGACACTATTTACATTCTAATTTAGCCGCACTTTATTGATATTTGAATGCTAAAAGATAACAAAATGCTCCAATTAAGAATTTGATGCTTTGCAGGAGCTACTCCGAGCTAGGAGGGAGCTAATAAGTGTTTTGGAGTTAACATGGAGTGTGAAAGGCCAATCGAAGGTTAGCCCGATCGAAAAGGAGCGAGAAAAGCAAGCGAGACGACCCATCCAGGTGCGCGGCCACGAAGTGGGCTGCGAATTGGTCCGCGAACTCAAGGCAATGAGGCAGTAGAAATGCACGGCCGGATCCGCAGTCGAATCCGCAGCCGCGGACGGGCGGACGAAAGCCAAACACACAGGGTTAATTATGTAATTTTTTAGGCGACTAACCTAAACCTATATGAAACCTAAACTCGCCCAGAAGTGGGAGAGAGCTGTTTTTAGAAGATTTTAGAGGCAAGAACGACGGAGAGAAGACGCATAATTTCCTAAGAGTTTTCATCTTCTTCTTCATTTTTCTATTTGCTGATTATGAATTATTTTAGTGATTTATATTCCATTAGTATGAGTGGCTAAATCTATTATCTAGGGTTGATGGAACCAATTGTTGGATGAAGTCTTGACTCTATTTTGTTATAATTGAGGCGTATTTGTTCTATGATTGTTCAACTACGTATTGTATTGTGGTTAATTGGAATGGACCTCGATTAATCGTGTCTAGTTACCTTGTGTTGCTTGAGAAAGAACACTTGGTTAGATTGTTGTAGAACAACATCACTTTTGGGTAAGTTAAGAGATTAATTACTTGAATTTAAAAGTGGGGTTAGAAATAACGAAGCTTTGGTGGGATAATTCTGAGTTGCATAAATTGTTAACTAGAGTAGTTCGAGAGAATGCTTCTAGTAAATTATCGTAATTGATCGAGAGGTAATTACGGTAGCCAGAAACTCATAATCCTCAAAGGGTATTACGACGAGATTATAGCTAAAGAGTTAAGAATTAATCCGGCAATTGGGGAAATTAATAGCCCTAGATCCTTTTACCCTTGAATTCAATTTTAGTCTTGATTATTGCTAATTTATTGTCATTTTTCTTTAGCTAAATAAATTCCACTGATTATTCATAAAACTCTTGAATACGGAAGTTGTCTGAGCTTATCATTAGCATTATTAAAAGTTGTAGTAAATAGGTTAGTTCCCTGTGGGATTCGACTCCGGACTTGAACCAGATTATATTTGCAGCGACCGCTTAGTCCTTTTTATAAGTCATAGTTGGGCGTGATCAAATTTTGGCGTCGTTGCCGGGGAACTAATGATGTTATTTATTACAACTTAGAAGGATTGCTAAGATTCTTAGTTTAGATTAATTTCTTACGGTGTTTCAATTTTTCCATTGAAATTCTCACGTTTGAATTCTCCTATGACTCAGGTGTATGTCTAGAAGCTCTTCGAGGACTGGTGAACTTTTTGAAGGACTCTCAGACCCCGAGAAATCATTCAGGGCATTAAATCGAGCCAACAAGAAGAATAAACAGTTACAACAAAAACACATACTCGAAATTGAAATGGACAACGTGGACTATGTCAACGAAAATAATCGGAATAATCGGGTTGACCCAAACAATGGAGTGGTGGCACCTCTTGTGCCAGAAGCTGCTCTTTATGATTGTGCACAATCAACTGCTGATAACTTAGGCACTGCCATTGCTGTACCTCAGATACAAGCGGAGACATTCCAGATCACCAACAACATGTTGCATCTGTTGCAAAATAAGGGATTGTTCTCCGGATCATACATTGAAGACCCACAACAACATCTGAAGAATTTTCTATCAATATGTGTGACCCAAAAACAACCAAATGTGACTCCTGAAGCCATCAAACTATTACTGTTTCCATTCTCTGTGACTGGAGAGGCTCAAACTTGGCTGAATTGGCTCCCAATAAACTCCATTGCCACTTGGGAAGAATTAGTCAAACAGTTCTTAAACAAGTTTTATCCTCCCAACAAGACTGCAAGGCAGATTGATGAGATATTGCAGTTCAGGCAGAAACCAACTAAGACCTTGCAAGAAACCTGGGAGAGGTTCAAGGGTATGCTAGTGAAGTGTTCACACCATGGCATTCCAGATCAGATGCTGGGAGAGAGATTCTACATGTGTTTAGCAGATAGTTTGAAGGCCAATGTAGATGCTTCAGCTGGGGGTGCATTTTTTAGCAAGACATTCAGAGAGTGCAAGATTCTTCTTGACAAGATGGCTCAAAATTCAGGCTGGATGGTTAGAGGTACGACATTTACACCAATAGGGCATTCTGTTGCTCTTGACCCAAATAATTCTCATGTAGAGAACATAGCCACTCTCATAACTCAGATGAGCATACTGACAAAGAAAATTGATGAGACGGGTACAAAACAAGTGCACATTGTTGATACAACGAATGGAGGATTGTGCACTCCTTGCATAAACCAATCATATGNCCACTTGGGAAGAATTAGTCAAACAGTTCTTAAACAAGTTTTATCCTCCCAACAAGACTGCAAGGCAGATTGATGAGATATTGCAGTTCAGGCAGAAACCAACTAAGACCTTGCAAGAAACCTGGGAGAGGTTCAAGGGTATGCTAGTGAAGTGTTCACACCATGGCATTCCAGATCAGATGCTGGGAGAGAGATTCTACATGTGTTTAGCAGATAGTTTGAAGGCCAATGTAGATGCTTCAGCTGGGGGTGCATTTGTTAGCAAGACATTCAGAGAGTGCAAGATTCTTTTTGACAAGATGGCTCAAAATTCAGGCTGGATAGCTAGAGGTACGACATTTACACCAATAGTGCATTCTGTTACTCTTGACCCAAACAATCTCATGTAGAGAACATAGACACTCTCATGACTCAGATGAGCATACTGACAAAGAAAATTGATGAGACGGGTACAAAACAAGTGCACATTGTTGATACAATGAATGGAGGATTGTGCACTCCTTGCATAAACCAATCATATGTGTGCTCGTGGAGTGGGGAGAATGATAATCAGGGCTTCAGAGAAGACATGAATTATGTCAATATTTTTGGAGGTCAGAGGCAAGGTGGGCAACAATGGGGACCAGCACCAAACCAGCAGTACAGACCAAACCTGCCACAACGCAACCCCAATTCTGGAGGCGCACGACCACAAGGTCAAGTTGTGCCTTATCAAAGGCATCAAGGCTATAATCAGCACCACCAGCAACAGTTGGCCTACCAACCACCTCATCAACAACAGGACAACAACATGGTAGAAATCAGGGGTATGCTGCAACAACTCATTGGAACAAATGGTAAGATGCAAGAAAAGTTAGTAGCACATGATTCAGCAATCAAAGGTATTGAAACTCAACCAGGACAAATGTCTATGGCCTTGAACAATCGCCCCCAAGGAACATTCCCTGCAGATACAAATATTAACCCAAAGGAACAGAACCCAAATCAGCTAATGGCAGCAAGTCTCAGGAATGGAAGAGATTTAGACAGAGAGCAAGAAGTTGCTCAATTTACTAGAGAGACTACGCCAACTACGCCAGTTATATTAGAGGCAGATGAGTCAGCAAAGCTCACCAAAGTTGTAATTGAACAAGCACAGGTTGACAAGGGTAAGGAGAAGGACAGTGAACAAGTCTCAGAACAGGTGTCACCTCTTGTGCCAGAAGCTTCAAACAAAGAAAAGACATCAAGTGGTGGGTAGAGGTTGACTCCTGCACCATTCCCTCAAAGATTGGCAAAACAAAAGAAAGATGATCAATACAGGAAATTCATGAAAATGCTTCGACAGATTCAATTGAATATTCCACTGATGAATGCTTTGAGGGAAATGCCAGGGTATGCAGAAATGATGAAGGACCTGATGTCATGGAAATTTGACTTCCAGGACCTGTCCACTGTAACTCTGACACAGACCTGCAGTGCGGTAGTGACAAGACCTATGGCCCAAAAGGTGTCTGATCCAGGTAGCTTCACTATCCCATGCACTATTGGGAGTTATACTTTTGCTAAAGCATTATGTGACTTGGGAGCCAGCATAAACTTGATGCCCTTGGTAATCTATACAAAACTGGGCATTGGTAGAGCTAGACCGACCTCAATGTTGCTGTAACTGGCCGATCGCACAGTCAAAAGACCGACAGGAATTCTTGATGATGTGCTTGTCCAAGTGGGGAAATTCGTATTTCCTGCAGACTTTGTTATTCTTGACTGTCAGGTGGATGAAGAGATACCCATCATTCTGGGAAGGCCATTCTTAGCCACTGGGAGAGCATTAATTGATTGTGAGACTGGAGAGTTGAAAATGAGGTTGAACAATGAAGAAATAATATTCAACGTTCAACAATCCATGAGAAGACCCAGTGAATTTGCAAACTGCTCACTAGTGGAGGCCGTGGATGTGATACTGCAAGAAGAGGATGAGACCCTTAATGTCAAGGATCCACTAGAAGCCTGCTTAATGAATTTGGAAGAGATAGATGGTGAAGGGTTGGCAGAATGGGTCATAGCTCTCGAAGGTCAAGGATTCTGGAAAAAGGGAACCTCAGTTCGATCCCCTACGCTTAGAAGAGAGAGAAACACCACCTGCAAAACCATCAATAGAGGAGCCACCACAGGTGGACTTGAAACCGCTTCCAGCCCACCTCAGGTACATTTGTTTGGGGCCTAATTTTACTTTGCCTGTTATTATATCATCTGTTTTGCTAGCTGTGCAGGTAGAGCAACTATTGAAGGTATTACAAGAATGTAAGACTGTCATTGGTTGGACCATGGCACACATAAAGGGTATCAGCCCAGCCTTTTGCATGTACAAGATTCTTCTGGAAGAGAGGCACAAACCTTCCAGGGAGCATCAATGACGGCTGAACCCGAATATGAAGGAAGTGGTAAAGAAGGAAGTGATCAAGTGGCTGGATGCGGGTATTATCTTCCCCATCTCTGACAACAACTGGGTCAGTCCTGTCCAATGTGTGCCGAAAAGGGGAGGAATGACGGTCGTACAAAATGAGAATAACGAGTTGATCTCTACTCGTATAGTCACGGGGTGGCGGATTTGCATGGACTATCGGAAATTGAACACATCCACTCGAAAGGACCATTTCCCATTGCCTTTTATTGACCAAATGTTGGACAGGTTAGCTGGGCGGTCCCACTTTTATTTCTTGGATGTATACTCGGGGTATAACCAGATCTCAATATCCCAGAAGATAGAGAGAAAACATCTTTCACTTGTCCATATGGCATCTTTGTCTTTTGGAGAATGCCCTTTGGACTTTTCAATGACCGGCTACATTCCAGCGGTGGATGTTAGCCATTTTCACTGACATGGTGGAGGATATTATAGAGGTGTTTATGGATGATTTCTCCGTGGTGTGTGATTCATTTGAAAATTGTCTTCACAACTTAAGAAGAGTGCTCAAAATATGTGTATAGACAAATTTGGTGCTAAATTGGGAAAAGTGCCATTTTATGGTACATGAAGGAATAGTGTTGGGGCATTGAGTGTCCAGCAAGGGCATTGAAGTCGACCATGCTAAGGTTGATGTGATTGAGAAGCTGCCACCGCCCACTTCGGTAAAGGCAGTGAGAAGTTTCCTTGGGCACGCCGGGTTCTATAGGCGGTTCATTAAATATTTTTCTAAAATTGCTAACCCCTTATGTAAGCTGCTTGAAAAGGATCAGCCCTTTGTGTTTTCTAATGATTGCAGGTTGGTTTTTGAGGAGCTGAAGAAGAGATTGGTGACTACACCCATCATAGTGGANTGCCACCGCCCACTTCGGTAAAGGCAGTGAGAAGTTTCCTTGGGCACGCCGGGTTCTATAGGCGGTTCATTAAATATTTTTCTAAAATTGCTAACCCCTTATGTAAGCTGCTTGAAAAGGATCAGCCCTTTGTGTTTTCTAATGAT